>JAARMF010004322.1:4578-15678 GCA_022844705.1 Toxascaris leonina
GCATGCTGAATAGCGTCTAAGAAACATAGCTGCTTAACAATGCACATAATAATAGCAAGCTTGTAGCGCAGTTCCTGAAGCAAGCGAGGAGTATCGATGAAGCTTGAAGGATAAGGAAGCGGTTGATTTGAGGGGTGTGTGGGGTGTAAAACCGGAATTTCTATACCTTCGATTGAGATCCGATCGAAATCTTGCCATCTGCAAACTCGTCTTCGGTGACAGTGGGGTCTCTACCTAATTTACGGTCAATTTATAGTTCCATCTATCGAACAATTCCATCGCAATTTCATACTATTCTGTCCCCTCCTCGGTATTCATTGTCGTTTAAAGTAATCTCAGAAAATGTCTCATCACTCATCATGAACTGAATACATCTCAGATCATTATTCTAGCAAAGCTGCAAAAGTTCATCTCTTCTAGAAGTTCGTCATCTAATAGCAGAAAAAGCATCTAAAATAAAAGTGCACATCAAAGCTGCCGAATATCTCGTTCTTAATTAAAATTCTTGGAGCGCAATCAAACCGCGATATGCAGAGTGGCATCGTTGGTCCCTATCATCAACACTCAAAACATCCAAAAAATGAAATTTATAGTGCCTAATATGTGCCGGATTTTCGACTGAAGAAGCTTATTGATAAAAAGATTAAAACAGAAATCAAATAAGACCCAACAGAAGTGATGCAATCTCGGGGACAATGTTGCTGATGATTCAGGATGATGTATGAAGATCAAGGATCATTACGTAATATTAGTATACAGGTGAATGTGTCATATGTGACTATCCTTCAGCAGTAAAGATGTAAATTTGCAGAAATTTGTAAACTTGCAGTTGTCATGCCCATTGCGAAGTAGAGCAGCTTCAATTGAGATTTTTTAAGCTTTTACTCAGAAACCACTTCACTTGTCTTCGTGCGTCGATTCAATTTCACTACTTCTTGGGCATCTGTCTGCCGTCTAGCAAACGAAGAATTGCGGCAGAATACGTTCTGTCATGAAAACACATTGGAGAAATTGGAGATGATTTTAATGGCAAATTTTGATAACGCCTATGACGTGTGGGTCATCCTCGAGGTGTTTCCATCTTTCCACCTCTTTCCACCTTTCCATATCACTTCAGTGATCCGGATATTAGAAACACGATCCGTCATACTCACCTCCGCGAAATACAAAGCCATGGCGCGCTAAATCGATACAAGAAATATTGCTGAAAAACCCGATGCTTTCTTTAGCTAAAGTCTTCGTGATAACATGTCATCATATCCTTATGCAGAGCCGATAACAATCGAATCATATGCAAAGTGAGTTGCTGAAGTGGAGAGTGATTATGCAAATTTAGGCTTCTAACAAGTTGGGCGTTATTGCCAACTGACCATTCTGTGATTGTTTGTCTTCCGTGACGGCAGGGTGGTGTTTTTGCTGCTATCGCATTATCTTACAGATATTATCACTCTTCTCGCTGATAATTCAAAGCAGTGAGGATTCACACCAAAATAAGCGAGGTGGTGCACATTGCTGCACTCTCAATCCTCGAGCTTAGCGGCAGAATTGCCCACAGTTGTAGCGTATCCGTCTTTCAATCGCTTCCTACAAGTTTTCTGCGAATGATGACGTTTTTGCATCTCGACTTGTACGAAGTAGAAATCGGCATATGGAAAATGCTTGCAACTTTTTAGTACCTCAAATGTTCACAAGTCGTTTTCCATCAACTTACGGGTGATGTGCATGAACTTTAACCTCCAAGTGAACTTTAACCTCCTGCCTGAATTATGCCCATGGAATTTTAAATCTGCGTCGTTCCAGATATTCTGTTGCCATAACGCACCTGTAAATGCAGATTTGCCAGAGGTCACCAGTAAATTTGAGGTCGTTATAGAAATTCAGGTTATCCATTTTCAAACGAGTATGTTAACATCCAATCCCGGCATGCCTTCATTGAAAGATTTTCTCTGCTCATTTTCGACGTCTGCATCTTCACTTCTTCATCCTTTATAAGGGATCCCAATTTCGCAATCACCTATGGCTCCAGTAAACTCCTTTTCGTTCTCTCTGTATTTTTCACTTTTGCACACCTCGATGAATCATATTTGCGTGCACTATTGCTACATGAGATCTCGCCTCTTCGTTATGGGCACTTAAGCTTTGGGGAACCTCAAGTTTCAAAAACTGCTGAACAGCTTGGGGATGCTGGATCGTTCGATTTGGTGCCTCTCGAAATTGCCCCGAACTCCAAGACGATTCAACTGATATGCACTATACATTCCAAAAATTCCTGTCCTGTTTATAGGTTGTAGACTGTGCAGTTGCCTCCTGCATTTTTTGAAGGATGCGGATGCATATGACAATAGTTGGATGAACTAGTGAAAAGGGGTCTTGAAAGAGGGTGAAGTGCGTTTTGTGCATTTTAGAAATTCAGAGATAGAATATTTCAGGAATACGCAGTCACATCTCCGTGCTCACTCGAATACATTTCTAGCGAAATTGAAGAAGTAATAACCGCATCTTTTAAACGTACGTATCAGATCGCCGAGAATGATGGCCTCATAACTTCTTTTCAGCGAAGACTACTTTTTCTAGGACCTGATGCCTTCATTAATGTTCATGCTTCACGCCTACTACCGAGTTATCTCTTTCAGGTGTGTGTGGGCTATTTGCTGTGATGGGAGATGACGATCTGGTGAGTATTGTGCCATCCTGTCTTTATAGTGGAGTTTTTCTCAAGGAATTCATTCGAAACTGCTTCCGCTTGCGATATTAAAACGTTCAAGTTTTTTTCTGCATTTGCAAAACTTTCTGTAGCGCATCTGGGTAGAAATCGAGCGATGAGATAGATTGTGGGGGAGGGGGGGGAAGGAGGGAGGGGAGGGGGGACTGCGACACTTACCCTGTACCTATAGAACCGCCTTAAAAAAGTCGACGTTAGTTGCAGTCTCCTATCAACGCTTATTTGAAAACTGGATGGAAAAGTGTCACTGAATGAAGATGGATCAGCATCTTATTGATGTTGTGCCACGCTCTCTGCTTCGAATACTGCTACCACCATCTCTGTACTGAAAAAGAACTATTTGTCTTCTGTTTCTGTTTAGAATTCGTGACGAATCAGTTTCACTACCTCCATTTGCAATGCAACGGGAAATATGGTGAAGAAGCTCACCAGCGATCTTATCAGTCCCTCCAATAGGCATAACTTTTTGGCTGTTTCACGATGTCTCAGTCGCTTGGTTGAACCAGCTTGCTGAATATTAGAATTCAAGTGCTGTTGTTTAGGTCGGCAACCCAATGATTTCAACACTCTTCGTCATAGCGAACTTGTTCCTAGACTGGAAGGGTATGGGACAGGTGACACCCTGTTAAGATCGATTGGGTACCTCATGTTCAGACTGGATGATTCGTTATCAAATATCCATGCTGTTTCATTTAATGTTCCTCGAAGCAACGCTTTGCAGTCGTTGATCTTTACTACATATATGGATAACGTGTGGAAGAAACTCCCAAATATATGCAAACTATGTGCAGCTAAAAATGAATAAGTGAGGATCGGCGTATTACTTCTAGGAGCTGGACCTCATTGGGAAAAAGAAGAAAGNAACTGATATGCACTATACATTCCAAAAATTCCTGTCCTGTTTATAGGTTGTAGACTGTGCAGTTGCCTCCTGCATTTTTTGAAGGATGCGGATGCATATGACAATAGTTGGATGAACTAGTGAAAAGGGGTCTTGAAAGAGGGTGAAGTGCGTTTTGTGCATTTTAGAAATTCAGAGATAGAATATTTCAGGAATACGCAGTCACATCTCCGTGCTCACTCGAATACATTTCTAGCGAAATTGAAGAAGTAATAACCGCATCTTTTAAACGTACGTATCAGATCGCCGAGAATGATGGCCTCATAACTTCTTTTCAGCGAAGACTACTTTTTCTAGGACCTGATGCCTTCATTAATGTTCATGCTTCACGCCTACTACCGAGTTATCTCTTTCAGGTGTGTGTGGGCTATTTGCTGTGATGGGAGATGACGATCTGGTGAGTATTGNGCAGCTAGAAATGAAGCAAGTTCTGCAGGTGCATATGCATGCTTTTGGTAAAAGACAGTTGTCATTTCATCTCCTTAGCGGGTGACGAAGTGCAATGTATGTAGTCACTTGTGCGAAGTCGCTCGGGGATGGAAGAGCACTGAGCGCACTCAGCGATTTTAAAGAATAGTGGTACGATACTGATAAAGGTGATAAAGTTAACACCTATCGTTGTAGCGGAATTGAGCAAACAACAAAATACACACTTTCAAATAGAAAACGAAAGCACTGAAGGATCCCCGTTATCGTTTGGATGCCGAGTTCGAGGTTGATGCTTAATGTGGATTATTCCGGCCATGATATCTCAAGTACGATGATGCAGAAGCTTAGGCGATAGAGGCTGCAGCGACTAGTTTGCTGGATTGTCCACAGGTGACCTATTGACTTGACCCATAAGCAATGAAATGCAATTGGAATTATTTGTGGTATTTGTTCACAACCTGATTGTGGCTCATTTAGACTGTATGCCAAAAAAAAAGTGTAGGAGAATTACTCGGAACTTTAACCTCCAAGTGAACTTTAACCTCCTGCCTGAATTACGGACTTCATATAAGGTGCCGTATTACCATTATTGCATTGAAACTACTTGTAGATGAGCTGGTACTAGGGCCCAAGAAGAAGAAGAAAGCGGCAAAAGCGTTGGTTATTGACGAAGAACCACAGGTAAGTGCCACTCGCGGGATTCGTATTTGGATTTGTTTCTTATTGATAGAAGAGGTGCATATGCTGGAAAGCTTCGCTGTGGTCCATACATCTCTCCCTTCCACCCCCCGCCCTCTCCGCCACCTACAACAAGTGAACTTCTCCCTTCCCTTTCACCTCATTTAATCACCCACACCCGAAGCTTGAAAATTCGATCGCATCTCCATTACAAGCTCTCCAGATAAACATAGAACTCCAGTCGCGAATCACAGTTGATTCCCCACGCGAGAAATTTCATAGGATCAGGGAAGCACATAATTCTATCAGTTCAGTATCTTTGCAAACCGTCCCCGAAAGAAAGGAGCGCCATATGTCGTTGGTCCGTCCTCGGTCAGGGGCTTGTCTCAGTGATATGCCCTTCCCTTCGCTTCAGGAAAAATGTTGCAGGCCCACAAGTCGCCTCACATTAAAATCATGGCCTGTTTCCTGCAGAGCTTTTCCTGTGAATAATCTTTGAAGTTTTTCTCATGACTACGAACAGCAAACGTCCCATTGAATGGGATTTTTCTTGAAGTTGCGGGAATTTATCAGCCTACCCTTCGATGCGAAATAGTTTTGATATCTGCAAAGGCGTTGAGCCCCACTTTGAAGGGCTCATTATAGGTTGACATTCCTTGGAAAGCGTGTAAGCTCACATGAAAATATGTGTCGCCACCACAATGCTGCTTCGCCTTTCCATCATGCGCCGCTTGTTTTTAACGTCATATACTTATGACACCTGCCCTATGTTTACGGCTGTTTGATTTGGTTTGCTCAACGTTCTTCCCTACAAAATTGGCGGTATTAAGGTAGATTTCTTTGTCCAACATATATACGAATTCCAAAGAAATTTCCCATAGGAACTAAACACCTTATCAGTTTTCAAATTAAAAAACGCCAGTTCTTGAAATTATTTACGACTCACGAAAAGGAACTTATCTGTTTCTCTTATTCGTTTTTTATGTCGAACGGCGCAAAACGATACCGACAGCTAAAACAGTGAATTGGGCTTGTCAACGTCCACGGCGGCTTATCATGGAGTCGTCCTTCGGTTTTCGCTGGACTAATGTCGTTGTCAGTCATCGGTCTTCAGCAGTCTCGAAAACAAAATAGAAGCTCCGAAAATTTGTCGCAGTTTTGGGGATAGGATTCCGGTGGTCCCATCGATCTCTACAAATTATTGCTTTGGAACAAATTTTTGAACAAGTGAAGGCAGTGGAGGGAAAGGACGGTAACTTTTTTTTCGGAAGATGCAGCGCCTGTAACCATTGCTCATCTCAAAAACAAAGCACTTATGAAGCATCCTATCAAGTTGCGGAAAGCGGTTGCGGAAAAACGGAAAATTTTGCGGAAAAACGATTGTAGAAATGGGCGCTACTAAATCACTAGAAATGTTCCTGCTCAAGTTTCTCCAACCTTTAGCAGTAGCACATCACTGCCACTCAATATAATCAGAGTGTTGTGGGTGAAGTATGAATGCTTAAGCTTTCTATATGAAGCACGTTGCTTCCATGATGTATATATGGCTAAGGTGTCGATACGATGCGCATTGCGGGTTGAGCGGCGTCTACTTTGTTTTTTCAGACCGAAGAACAAATTCTGCTGACCGAAGGAATTGGATTATCGAACTTGATCGATGCTAGTGGAGCATGGCCTGATTACACCTATTTGGAGTTACTAGATATGGCGTTCGCTACAATGCGAGAAAGGAATCCCGAATTGGTTGCTGCTGAAAAGAAAAAGTTCATTATGAGGCCTCCACAGGTCAGTCCTAATAACTCATAGATGTGTCTTTGCAGATGGCTGCCAATGGATTTAAAGCTAGGGTTTCGGATGATGATGCCACAGTTGAAGTCCGACTTAAGTCCATAATCACTTGACGTCATATATCTGGCGCGACATAAAGTTGCAGTTTGCGAACATTTCCGGTTACATGATCGGCTATGCACAGCTCAATTAGAGACGCTAAGGATCATGTTTTTATTCGTATGAGCGCTTTTTGCTTCTAATTCTGATTTCAAAGTGAGGTGGTCTGACTCTGTCTTTCGTAGTTGTCTTTCGTGTCTTTCGTAGAGGGTGAGGATGTTGCTGACTGCAGGTGGCACGTGCGGGCAGCAAGAAGACGGCATTCGCGAATTTCGCCGAGATTTGTCGTATATTAAAACGGCAGCAGAAGCATGTGCTACAATTTCTAATGGCTGAATTAGGCACAACGTGAGTTATGCTTCGATGTTTTTTTCAGATTTCGAATAAGCCTTCTATCGTTCGAAGGAAAATAGAAGTACCTTATTCGGCTGGCTTTACCGAGATCATATAAACTATGAAGCAATATTTCAAGCTAGTTCTAAGCTGTCATTAATGACAACTGCTGGCTTTACTATAAGTGCACGACATATAAAACCCTTCTTGTGGTATCACGATGTGGTTGAACAGAAGCGAAGGGGAAAAGCAGTCCGCTTCCCGTCTGTTCTTTTATCGACGGTGATAAGGCCACTCCATCATTGTCGTAGTGGATTTCTGAATTTTAGCAATTCTGAACAGTCATCGAAAGGACAGCACTATATTCTAGTCGATGTGTTGTCGTAAGCCGCAAGGTGGCTGTAATTCTTTGCATTGATACTGTGTTACGCCAACGTTGTCTACTATGACGGAGTTATAAATGAGCGTAATATGAGACGAGACCCGTTGTCCTCTAAGAAACTAAACTCATGGCGGATACCGTATTTTTTGAAGAAACGGCCGGAAGATGTTTTAATGTATGGGAAAGTTATTACTGATGGGTAAATAAAAACATAGATTGTTTTGTAAATGGGAAGCAAGAATATTCGCTGATGAGCTTTTCTTAGAAATTGACCCATATAGAAGTATACAAATGATTAATCACTTTCATGGTAATGACCAACGAAACATACAATCACAAATCACTCACCCATTGATGATGGAAATCACTTCTAGGGGATCAATGGATGCTAACAGTTGTCTCATTGTTAAAGGTCGCTTCCAGCAGAAACACATCGAGAGTGTTCTTAGGAAATATATCAGTAAGTTATTATCTCCATCTTATCAGTTCATTTGTTCACAATTTCAGAGTATATGGCGTAACAGCAAAACAACCGACTGTATCTATTCATAAAGTTGACTGAGGGCTAGTTTTGAGTTGAGGTATTGTCTTGGAATTAGTCTCAGTGGCTGCGAATTTCCCTCAATTTCCATATTTTTGGATCGGTTTCTTAACGAAGTTGGTGGTGATAATGACTGATTGGATTACTCCCGGTGTTATGCTGAAACACTGATAGGATACCGATCGCTCATATCCTTCATCCACTGTATTATTTGCTTTTCAGAGGAATATGTGACATGCCATACGTGTCGATCATCGGAGACCGTACTAACAAAAGATACGCGGCTATTCTTTTTGGAGTGTCGGGCATGTGGTAGTAGATGCTCAGTTGCAGCTATCAAAAGCGGATTTACTGCTATGGTTGGGAGGCGTGCAGCCCTTCGATATGCCGCTGAAACAGCGGCTGGCAGATAACCCCGCCCTCTTCCCCATAGTTGACAGGTGTGGAGCGAGACGAAACTCAACAGAGTTTATGGGCTTTATTTAATCCAATGAATTCACAGATTCATCCATAATATTGATGAAAGGCGATAATATGAGGTATTTAATTTCTTTATTGTGCGGAACAAATTCCGGAGTTAATTTGTCGGAGTCATTCCCGACGCTCCACAGAAATAGCACCGAAGCCATCCACCAAAATTGTGTGGTTCATCAACAAGAACTCTATGTAGCGCTTCAGCTACGATCACTATGCACTGATCCCGTTCGTCACCTCCAGTATAGTGCTGTGATGAGTAACTTTAGCGTCCGAGGTGCTTATATCGCACGACGGCACTGTATGGCTTAAGCGTCGGCATTACTTATTGTTTGTCCCCAGTAGGGAGGAAGAATGCTTCCTATTGAAATATCCCTCGTATCATAGTGACCTTCTCGTCGGTAACGCCTCGGATATTTCCCCTCAGGGCTTGATCTTGTATCTCTATTTGTTGTGATGCGAATAAACGTTTTTAACTTAAAGCATCTTGTTCCCCTTTCAGCCAAATCTCGAGGGGGTCGGAGCACAACATCATCGTTTCCTGCTCGGTGAAACGCTAGGGAGTTTTCGGATGTACAGAATACCGCCAATGTTGTGGAAGACATTTTGATATATTGGACAGGAAGTAGGGAAGGACGGGGAATGGTTTGGTTGATTCATTTTTACATCTCATCAACATAGCTGCGGGTGTTTATTGCTGACGATGAGGTAGTCCTGCTTTGGCTTGCCACTGCAGTTTCTTCGCTAACCTGTTGGTTGTATTTTCATTGGCGCGGTGGAGGAGACACCCGTTAAAAAGGGTAATGAGCAACGTTACAGCTGGGCTGTTCCATCTTCCACAGAAGACAACCACTTCTCGAGGTGCTAGGTCATTCGCATCTCAGCATGTTCATCTCACGCTTGGCTGCCTGGTTATATCATTGGCCAATCAGCGGTTTGCCTTCAAGGCAACTATCTTCGTTAGTGAAGGAATTTCTCGCATTATTGTCTCGAGCTTCTTTGTGTGAATTTGTGAGAGGACCAGGTCGCAGAAGGTATTCACAGGTGTTTTGAAATGAGCGAAATAGATAAGGATCTTGACTCCAACGCGAAGTAAGAGAGGAACAGTTGGAGTCATGACTCGTTCAAATGAAGTAGTGAAGTGGAAAAATTTCGTGATCAGGGTGTTCATATACGATCATTCCTGCAACTTGTTACGACAAAAGGCTACACTTTTCTTAGAGGGGATGAAGATTCACCCGTAAGGAATCACTGCTTTTTGTAGTCTCTACGCATGCTGCGGCTACAGTAACTTGCGGAGGGTTGAACCCTGACCTCAGTTGGCAGGCTTCGAATATCCTGGTCGTCATTTTAGCCTAAGCAAATTTTAAGCATACAAGCAGACACTGACGATATAAGGAATTCGGCAATGAATACTGCAAAGGAATCGACGATCTGAAGACCAATATATGGCACAACAACAGTCTTCGCGTACACAGGGCCTATTTTGGAACCGATTTAAGTATATAAAAAAGAGGTAAAAACATCGCTATTCAGGCATACGGGCATAAACTTTCCCCGAGGATAGCAATACGAGTCCATCGGTGGAGTCGGTATGCTTAAAAAAAAGTGCTTTACGCTCTAGCTAATTATTGTAGCGATGTACGGCAGGCTGAACGCGTCCTCAGTGAATCGGTGTATTATACTCGTCTTGCCAACTCCGCTATCACCAATCAGGCAACTTGGACAGAAATTCACATTTGGTAGCCATCACTCCTGCAAAAACAATCGTTCCTATTAGTAGAGTTATAGGGCTTTAGATTGTAGCAGCAGTGGTGATATCACCATTCTACGACCAAAGATTGCACTACTGCTACAGACTACAACAAAGGTCAGTAATCAAGCAGTTAGATGTACTTCCTGTTACCTAATGGGAAATGATTTCGTGAAGTTGTGGCCCCGATGGCCTTGTGGGCCTTCCACCATCAAGCAAACATACACTTCTGACAAGTAGAACTTACCTGAGCTCCTCCTTACCACTTCTCTCTATCCTCCTTTCACTTCACCTCCCTCCTACCACCACTCCCCCTCCCTTCCACCTCACCTTAGGTGGTTTCCGGTCTTTTTGGGTCGTTCATTGCAGATAATAAAAACTACGAAAGCCGTATATAGGACAACCAGAAAATGTAAAACACATCTAAAACGCGTTTCGATACAAGTCACATCCACGACCTATACTCTTGATGAAAATGGGGAAAGAGGGGAATTTTGTAGGTGTTGAGAATATCTACAATAATTTTCTACATTTCACTTCATGACAGCATCGTGTTTTTAGGAGAAATCGCACCACATCCTGAAACATTATCAGTGATGATATTTGAAGAAATACACCAGATTTCATAGTCTGAAGCGGTGCACATCGGATCAACGACAACCAATGGTTACCAGCCTTATCGCCTCTCCACAAGCAAATCTTTTCAAAATCACTACGTTTTTTCAGGATTCAACGCGCCTCATCCTGAATGACAGGGATAGAGGGGATTCCACAGCTCTTCCGCACTTCCCAAGAACCTGCTCCATTATAGATACGAAACGGCGTGGGATTTTCCAAGTGCAAATTACTTAATATGACTGACATCTACTAATATTAGTCATCGTGAACATAAATAAACTTCAGAAGCAGTTCTATCCTTCTGAGATCATTGCCGAGAGGAACGACGTAGCCTTCGCCTGCCTTGTTTAAACACGCATTACATGACCACACATTAATGACA
>JAARMF010004324.1:0-10051 GCA_022844705.1 Toxascaris leonina
TTTAGCCCCTGGGCATTTATTGGCCACAGTACTGTAATATCATCGAAATAGCTTAGTCGGTAGGCGAGAAATAACGATGGTTAGATTGATTGATGGTCGAGCAAACTTTTCAATATCAAGATTTGAAAGGAAAAGTTATTGCGAAATATTTGCTCTGTAGAGAGGGGAAGAGGGGAGAGGCCTCCCTCTCCTCTTTCAATATTTCGTTGAACGAATTTATTGGTTCTTATTATCTAAGAATTGAAATTGCAGTAACTAATTTGCAAACAAATTGCAGTAGCATATTTGCCAGTAACTAATTAATTTTATTTGCCTGTGTTACTTATATTCGCTATTAAATGCGACTTTAATATTTCGAATTTTAATTCCATCAGCTCTCTATTGAATTCATCACTCAACGATATTGATTATCGTCTAAATCTTTTCGATAGGCGTTTTCATTATCGATTACATATTGTCATATTATATGAGTTCCTCTAGTATATTTGCATATATACTTGAATATATCCTCGTAATCAATCACTGTCTTTAGGGATTAGTATTGTTGGTGGACGGGTCGAAGTGAGCCAAAAGGGTGGCCTTCCGGGTACCGGAAATACTGTTTCCGGAATATTTATCAAATCTGTTCTTCCGAATTCACCGGCTGGAAAGTCGGGAATGATGAATATGGGTGATCGCGTAATTAGCGTAAGTGATATTGTGCAATTTATTTCCTATAATATTTTAAATTATGTGACACTATATAATTACAATACTTATTATATTACTAGTGATGCAGATTTCACTTAGATGATCTTATAGTAGAAAGCTGATGAAAGAAATATTTCTCTATTTTTGATAAATCTTCACATTGAAAGGTACAGTTTTTTTTCTCTTATAGTTGTTTAAAAGCTCCTTAATCAATGTTATTAGCAACAAACATCGTGCATTTTGCCTCTTCAATCGCATCGCTCACTGTGATATTCGAAGATAGATAATGGGCTCCTTTTCGGAATAATAAAGGCTAATGATGCCTAAATAATGGAATTATTTTTCTTTCTCGAACTTTCATCTATCCCATAAGAAATTTTGATATTGAGACATGATTTGCGATCTCTATTCAATAGCCCATTCATGACTAAGTTTTATTTATTTCGTAGACTTTGCAGCATTATTTATTAGAGATCTTTCGTTGAAATTCAACGAGCTTTAAAGATCGTTTATTACAGGTGAACGACTATGATTTGAGAGAAGCAACACATGAGCAAGCGGTCTTTCAAATTAAAAATGCAACAAATCCGGTGAAATTCGTTGTGCAAAGTCTACATTGTTTCTCACCGCAACATGTAAGATTTACTTTATACAACTTTTTTGATGCTAATGGCGTTAATATTCAAATTATTCTGATATACTCTCATATATTGGCAGATCTGTTCTCTAGTTGTGACTTCAGTGATAGCGATTGGTTTTGGGAGAGCAATTATGGGATGGATATGAGTGCGAGTGGTTAGTGCACCTTAAATTAGATGGAGACATTGTGTGCACTTATTTGCAACCACAAATAGCAACTGCAAAAAATTTTCCAATTTTTGTCGGCATTAATATCGCCTTCACTAGAACATTAAGAAATTCATCATCATGAGTGAGGAACAAGTGGGATGTGTTTGCTGTAAAATGCGATAGTCGCCATCTTTGATTAGTTGCATGCAGATAATTCTTTTTAGGTGTTTATTGAATTGAGCTAAAATATTTGGAGGTTATGAGAGGAGAGTGAAATTTCTCTGAAATAGGATCATTTAAATTTAGGTCTCAAAATTATTGATTGTTATTTTTGGATTTAAACGAAGTGCTTTCACCTAATCGATTCCATAAAGAAAACTTTTATCAATGCAGTAAGTAATGTTCCTTGTACTTGTACAATACAGAAAACACGAATGATTTTATAGTACATAAGTTTATGCTGAAAGATGAATTGAGGAGGTGGGAATGCAAGAGGGCAAAGAAGAGTTCCGACTATCTCTTTCCTTCGAAGTGGAGGTCTCTTTGTTTTAGGGAAGGGGGAGATAGCATGGTGAATTTAGCTTGTAAACTAACTAATAGCTTCTTCGGTCGAATAGAAAGTGAGTCAATAGCAGATGGTGACATTCGGTGACTCCACAAAAAGGGAACAATCGCAGGGACGTGCCGAAAGCAAAGAAAAGAGCGAGACAGACACAGACAGCAAGGGGACATCCCCACAGAAGAGCGCTTCTCCACAACCACATCCGAGCGACTATGCGAATGCGAATGTGGTCATTGAAAAGCATCCCATTCGTCAGGTTCGTTTCTCATTTCTGAGCGACGTTCACATATGAAGAAAATTGCCACCAAGTATAACGAAGGAAATCCACTCTAGAAATTTCAGTCTTTCACAGTTCTTCCCCTCGAAATGTTGCTCAAAACCGCCGGAAGGGATACGGAACTGTGCACCAGGCAGACAGTTTTTGTTTTGATGCGGGTTTTATCTAGGCATTCGAAATACTTTTACTGTTCCACTGTTGCCGCATAAAGGTATATCATGACTTTCGACCCCAGAGTACTCGTGAGAAAACCTTCGGAACCTGCTATTTACCTCCGATAGGTCATGAGAGGTAAAGGTTCACAGAGTCAGGTCGCACATCTGTTTAAAAAACATTTTTTCAAGTCTGGAGTATATCAGATATGACTAAGGTAGTGTTACAATGAATGATCACAATAAATCAGAGTGTTTTTTTTTTGTTGAATAAGCTGAGGAGGTGGCTCTAAATCACTAAGCTAGAGTTCCAAAGAATTTCTACAGTATTTTCATATTAAAAGAACACTTATTCCCTATGAGCAACTCCAGCACATTTTTACTATCGTTGAAAATAGAGCAGTCTTCATATGTCTGCATAAGGCACATTATGCACACGACCCTACACACAACGAATTCATAAGTGCAGTGTCTCATCCTTGATGGAAGGGAATGAGTTTTGACACAAACGATTGTAATTAATTCAGATCTTTGGGAATCGGAATTTCCAACTCATTTTCACTCCGAACTTCGCAAATTGATTAGATTTCGTTTTTATTGAGTTGTACTCAGCGGAAGGTAGAGGAAGCAGCAGAGCCATATCACTGAATTGGTCGTTGTAGCATCATTATTCGTTGACTTTGTTATGTTTATTAGCAGATTGTCCTATAGTTTATTGATGGTTTTTTCTTATTTACTAAGATATAATGGTCTTTATCAATATTGTTTTGTTAATTGGTATTAATAATGGTCTGCCAGAGCTTGTTGTCGGAATCATGCGTGTCTCATCATAGCTGAATGTGTTACGAGTTCAGGAAGAGGTCATTCCCGAGCAAGTTGTTGTCCAACAGTCTGTTGAGCCATCGTTGCCTGCTGAAGTTGGTTCCACTAACGAAAGCAAAGGATCATGCGGACAATCTAGCATACGTTTATCGTCAGAAGACCACGAAGTAACTCCTCCACATGCATCTGAAGCTCCACAAACAAGCAACGCTTACAAGGAAATGGATGAATCGGCTCCACGCGGCGAGGTTAGTAATGCGCCGTCGGATCTGTTGAGGGTGATTCATTGGAAGCCGTAGTGTTGATTCGAAAGAGGTTTCAGAATACTCGCAGACGGTCGTCTCTTAGTCTTAGATCACGCCATCGCTAACACAACGAGCTATTTTTTCTGCTTGGACTTCTACATGCTTGCTTACTCCTTGGTGACTCGTAACGCTGTAGAGGTGATCATATGGTTGTGAATCCCGATTGTTGGAGTGCGATGGGAGTGGAACTTGTATGATCACAACTGCACACCCGAAGATCTCCATATCTAATTTCGCTCCAAAGCGACATCTGTGATCGTTGTTTCAGAAAGCTGAATCAAGTGAAGGGAAACCGTCACCAGCGAAGATGATCGAAAAAAGAGACGAGACTCGTGAAGCAGAAAGAGCGAAAATCGAGCGAGGTAGTGCTGCATATCTAACTCGACTACCTGATGACCCCGAGGAGGAAGATCGATTCTTCTATACAAAAGGTCGCATTCGTTTTGTTTTGAAGGAAAACTGCTGTTTGTTTAATCTTCATGATGTCGATAAAACATATTTATTCAGTTGCTAGTAATTCTATATATTATTTATAATGAATTTCAAAGATTGTTGATGTGAGACAGCTGAATCCGACATTCCTTCTCATTTACTGCATTTCCGGCATCTGGATTATTGTTAATCATTTTGAACGCGGAATACTATCCAGAAATGTTTGAGAATATCCGTTTGACAACCTGCATATGGTCACTGAAGAATTCTAATGCTTACCAATTAATTACCTCTAATATTATTGTAGAAGGTATGGCTTTGGTCAGCGCTAGACCTACATTGTGTGTATGCATCGTGTTAGTGGAGCTCTCTCGGTTCCACATTCCAACAAAGTAATAAATAAATACAACAAGTGGAAAGCCCATGTGAAGATGACCACTAAAACTGACCATTCGTAAGTTGGACTTTGCAAGTGGACTTGACAATGCTCGAAGGGAGAAGGAGGGATACCTCATATTGCGCTCATTTTTTAATATGAATAGTGCGATAAGCAAAGTGTCCTTGACAACCGTAGATGGGGTATGGCATGTTGCTATTGGTCATTATCTTCAGTGATTAATGAATGCTAATCCCCGGCTTGAGTCCTTTTAAAGCAATATTTTCTAATATTTCTTAATCAGATTTTAATCCGCTAATTGCTTTATCAACACTTTTGTTGAGTTGTTTATTGGAATTTCTATTTATTCACAAATTGCTCTTCTAATATTATTTATTTGTTTGCTTAATTTTATTTTTATTCGTTTATTTATCAACATTTTCAGATAAAATAGCACGTAAATATGGTGACTTTCCGGGCGATGCGATATTGCTGCGATTAGAGAAAGTACCACCTGGTGGGTTGGGTCTTTCATTGGCAGGTAATCGCGATCGTGACAAGATGAGCGTTTTTGTGGTTGCGATACGTTCTACCTGCCCTTTACCGATTAAAGTCGGTGACGAGTTGCTCGAGGTATGTGTGAAGGATGTTATTTCTTTGTTGATTTGTTTGCTTGTTTGATGAATATTCGTTTAACCTTACGAGTCCGGCAAGTATGTTGTTGATGCCACTCTACCAAAAAGTGGTATACTGCTGTGCTTCTAACACCTTTCCAAACACCTACTATGCTATATTTCCAAGCAACTGGTGCATTCTACCTTTAATACACCTGGGATTTTGGATTTGGTACAATACTATACCAAGTACGAGAATATGAATTTCATCTGCGACTACGAAAGGTATGATTTTCTAGAAAGTCCGCACTACATGCCGCTCTTGCAAGCAGAATTCATGTGCTTGCTTGCATTAAAGAAGGTCGAGTATAAAATCATCTCCAAAGAACAAAGGCATGAAAATTGCAAATATGAGAGAGAAATCAGCCTCTTCAAAAATAATCTGAATCACAAAAAAAAAACAAGCCTGGAATATAAGACAGAATTACCCATGCTTACTGACCTCGTTAAACATCTAGAATAGAGATTCCAGCCTTCAAGTTTTCAGATGAACACCTTATCTCTTACAACTAGCCTTAGTGTCACTTCAGGACCGAACCCTCCAACTTGAAACCGTAAAAGCTCATTAACACATTTACGAATGTTTTTGGATGAAGTACATTTTAAGTATGAGTGTAGTGAAAAAATGTTACAATGCACTTGCATATTTTTCCCATCTTTGCAGTACCGTTCTTCTACCGCTTTCCAAAGATCGGACCATAGTGTACTTGAATTCCAAATACTCGTGAATTTTAATTTACTACAATGCAATACTGTACCTGTTATTAGTACAATGAGAATAAAAAAAGCACAATACCGTTTGGTATAATGACATCATTAGCTGTGTTATAATCAGTTGTGTAACTAAATCGCTGTTGCAAGTGATAAGGAATGCTGCAGATTTGATACCAAAAGGAAGAGAGATAGATTCGCCGAAGGGTTTTGCTTAGAAATTTAATTTCCTGGGCAGATGTGTTTTGAAGGAAATATATTTAATGGTTGAGGTTGTTTCTAGTTTTATATGATCGGATTGTGCTTTACAGGATTGTGTTATTGGCAGTGTTGTGATGTTCTCTTTGCTTGAAGAGAGAACCCACTTCAGTGTTCATTTAATTACTCGTTGTATTGAGACTAATATAGGAAGGTCATGATAAGCTGATGGCATCTTCTTAGCTAATTGTGATAGCATAGAATTTGAAATGTCATTTGAGGTATTTATTCCAGGTGAATGGCAAAGTTCTCCTCGGTTTGTCACATTTGAATGCGTCAGCGAAAATTCGTGAATGCTGTGAAGAGGGGAAACTCGAGTTGTTACTTCTGAGGAGGTTTGATGCTCTGGTCAGTTATTCATTTGTTTTTTATACTTCTTAAAAAAATCTATCGAAAATTCAGAGGAAAGAAGAAAAGTGAGGAGACCGTTACTGTTGAATAGAAATGGTCAGCTTACTGGTTAAGCTAAAAGATCAGAAGAATTATTAAAAGTTCGGTTATTTTCTTTCTCAGATATGGTTTATCGCTGAATATGAGAAGGTGAAGATTTATAGAGATTTGCTATGGGCATTATTTCAGAGGATGACTTTCAGGATGAAATGGCTATAAGACCGGAGCCTAAGTTGAGTCGTTCACAGACAAGCCCCGTATGCGCGGAAGGTGCATCAGTCGACACCACCTACATCCCCGGAAAGCGACAGCCATCCGTTGAGACAAAAGAGCATTCCTCTGAAGCGGTACATTTCTTTTATTATTTATTTATGTTTGTCTGGCGTTGACATCCTATAAGCTCAAATACAACATCTACTTTATTTCTTCGCTTCTTTTTCAGCATTTTTCATAATATTTCAAAGAGTTCTTTTTGTGTCATAATCTATACATTGTGCGTATTGTAGTGAATGGTAGCTGTTGGAATATATGAGGTTAACGTCGGATGAGAATACGCATTTAAAAGTTTATCAGTGATAAGAGACCCGACATGATAATATCTATTCTGATAAGAGTAGGAGGTTTGGAGATGGGTAGGATGTTTCACAAAGCTGCAATCGTTCATATTAGGGTGATAGTTTATACCTCTTATATTTGAATCCCGTATTTATTTTTTGCTTACTGTGACACCGTTTTCGTACGAACACCGTCGATTTCATTGAGGCAGCCTTGAAGTAGCTGAGGTACAAGCATGTCTGATATAGTCAATTCGTGTTGTCAGCCACCATCAAGAGGGGGAGATTAGATATAAGGGCATCGTTATTCGTATTACCATATTCATGACTGATGTTATCCTTGCGATGCTGTTCATCGAAATCTCCTCATCTGATGACCACTCTTTTGAATCACTTTACATATTTGAGATGACAAATGAATTTGCTTATGTTATTCCCCCTTCCCCCTCCCCCCTCCCTCTGCAATCACTGTCATGTTGTATTTGTAATGCTTCCAGCTTCTTCGCTCATTTGCGTGTGACCGTCTTTCTCTCCGTCTTACGTGTTCAATAGAATTGGTTTCCTTTCCAGGTGAGATTCATAGTTTGTAAAGGTATTATCTATCAACACATCACATCTGACCGGAATTGTTTGCTGCTTCGTAGCTGTTTTTTTCTGTTTTTAAAGAGCTGCTTTATGGATGCCGTCTTCGTTTTTCTTCAACTTCTGTCTTCTCCTTCGCCGCATTTGAAGTACTCTCTTTCTTTGACGAGGGTATCCTTGTGGGAAACTTTTCAAAGAAACCTTTGCGCGATTTACCATTCGTCTGAAGAGTTTTAGTCGAGTGAATTGCACAAAGTGAATTTGGTTGATGTCATAACAGTTTCTATTGTTATCATAGCAATGCAACGTTCACTATATATTTATGCAATTTGCTATAAATTCATCCTCTCCGTATCTCTTTAGGATTTTTGATTATGATCCTCATTTTGTTTTTGAGGTTTATGCTGAGGATCACCTCTGAATCTTCATGTTTTATGGTTTTTTATGCGCATTACTGAAAGTTATTCGTGTCGTTATATATGTATTTTTCATACTTTCCATCACTTGAATTCCTATTCTTCATAGTGGACAACTTGGGTTCGCTGAAATCCTCCTCACCGGACTATTTTTTCAAAAGGAATCCTCTCCACCGCACTATTTTGTCAGATATCGTGACTGTTTGTGGTAGTTCCATTGCTGTGGTCTTTGCTGGACAAGTAAACTCTTGACGCCTCTTCTGACTGCCTTACTACTCTTTTTGTGCCTTTTCATTACGGCTATTCGATGTAAAGGGATTTTGTGTTCTAAACTCTCCAAGTTTTACAGGCGTATTTTATTGCTCGTTGTTGCATATCTCTCGTTGAGACAGCGTCTCTGACTATTACAAGGCTCGCTAGGCTCGCATGCCACTTACTAGCTGTGCTATGCTCAGCCAACGTTTAGAGAAATATCGACGGATTGTGGGCATGCAGGGTTTCAGAATCGCAACGCGGAAAGCACCATCACGACACTCTTTGTGGCTCTCTTCGAGTGAACGTTTTCTTTTTTCTCGAGCCGATCTCGTCGTGTGTCTATTGGGTCAGCAATGTGCACTAATGCTAAGCCGTCATTTATTTCATCGTCCTCTTTCTGTCTCTCTTGTTGCCTTCTTCAATAGAGTTGCAGAATGTAATAGATGAACTCATTGCAGTGATTTGAGAATTGGCTATATTTTATGAAGTTATATAGACTAGAAATATTTGCAATAGGATAGCTCGAACTTTGCAATCTCAAATCTCTTCCATGAGATGAAAGATTCTCAATGAATGGGGGGCATAGGGGATGGCAGTAGAAGGAATGCAAGTGAAGGAATAGGGCGAAGATGAAGATTGCTTCAGCAGACAATCTTTTTATGTTTATGAATATTTTCATGTAGAGTTTTAAGATTCATCCGAAATTTTATCACTTTTAAATTGTTTCGATATATTTCATAAAAATCTAAATAATACTGCAAATATTTCATTTGTTTCCTTTTGAGATTATAAAGTTGATCAAGGTTCTTCATAGAAGAAGGCTATGAGAGGAGAGAGCAAAAAAAGAAAGAAGTAAAGAATATCGTTGAATCGTTTCAATTTTTTTCAATTTTAGTCGACGTCATCAAATAGAGTTGTTTATTTTCTTTATGTGCAATCGATAGGCAAATAATATTCTTTCGCTTGGAAATAAATTACGCAACGACAAACGATTGAATGTGTCTCATTTGGTGACCATTAAATGGCTTGTTTATTTCATGGGTGGACATTATGATTGTTCCTCGTCTTCCTCATCTTTCCCTTCCCATCCTCTATGCCTAGTCCAAGGAGGAGTACTAGATGTTATATGGCGAAGAAAAGTGAACACCGTCAAAAGGGGAAAGGAAAAAATTGGAAGTAGTGGCGGTGTGCTCTCTCTTTACTAAATAAAAATTCTTTATAAATTCCTGTTTGATACTATTGGCGTTGATACCTTCGTGGGTTTTTTTTTCTTTTTCTGAAGGAGCGAGAACATACAGAAATGAGTTCGGCCAGTTTTTTGTTTGTACCGTATATCGCCAAATATAACCTCCACTAGAATGAACACCTTTTACTAGATTCCTTGGACAGTCTACTCGTACAGTTACGTTCTTCTACGATAGAACTCGAGAAAAAAAAGACTTGTCATGCACCTGAAACGTTTGCTATTTCATGTTAAATCTTTGAGACTTTACCACCATCTGGGGTTTTATTGCGAGTCTTACGGTACTTTTTCTTTTCTCGTGGGATGCTTTTTACTTGAAGATCCCATCGATAATTTTATTCTATGTGCTTGGATGGTGCGTGTGATGTGCTTCCAATATGCTTTTTTCGTGCTGTCTGCTCTGAAAGGATAATACAACGTCTTCATTGTTTATAAGTGGAAGGGTTCTGGCGTTCGTAGCGTTTCAAAATCGATAGAGAAGCCGTTGCATTTTTAAGCTCCATCCGTAGAGTTGATGTTTTAGCCTCAGGTTCCGGACAAAAATTCAATAGAAGAGTGACTGG
>JAARMF010004326.1:0-15663 GCA_022844705.1 Toxascaris leonina
TCAATCAAGTGATCAAGTGATATGGGAGATTATTAGAAGGGATGTTAAGAGGCAGTAAAAGAAACGCCAAAAAAAAAGATGCCCGTTCTATGGCTAGTGCACAGAATGTGCAAGGAAATTCGAGAAGCATAGAAGAACGAAGGCGAAATGATCATCATGAGGGAACCTAAAAGGTGAATTTTGCAAGAAGACGGGGATATGAAAGCAATATAAGCATTTTACGACAGCTTCAACATTATTTCCTTTTACAGTACCTTTAGGGACGTGCTCCAAATGCGTGCAACAAGAAAATAAAAGATATTCGAAACAATGATGCCCTTCAAAGATGTGGAGAATGCAACACTAGAAAAGCTATAAGAAATCTTGGAGGAAAGCAACGAGCGGAATTTAAGTGTGCGCTATTCAAACGATGCTTCATTAATGATTTTCACTGCAACTGAATAATTTGGCTTATAACATCGAACGTAGATGTTGGCAAGCGCAACGCAATTAAAACGATTTCCTGTATTTTTAAGCAGTGCAAAATCATAAGGAGTAGAGGGACACCAATGTGCAACATTATGCAATGAAAGCTTTATGGCAATCCTCGACGCATTTGTGCTATGAAACGCAGAAAGTGCATTTGGCATTTCTGAATGAATTGTTGCCAACCGGGAGAAATTAGAACCAGCTGCAGCGCCAGTAGCCTGCATACAACCAACTGAAAAGCATTTGATAGCTGATGTGCATAAAACGGTATCTATTATCGGAAAGTTTATGTTGCCATAGACTTGACCACCTTCTTTAACGATCAGGATCTTTGTGCAATATGCGGAAATTACGAAGAGGATTCCCTAAGGGCCGTTTGATTTTAAGATCGTATGACAGTACTTTGTCAACTGTGGTTTATATGATAAGCCAAACAGGACACCCCTCTCCCCTAATGCGCACCCCTATATTTGAGATGTGACACTGATAGGTTATCTACATGTCTTACTTACAACTGTTGATGGCACAGAAATCATTTAATCGATTTCGATCGACACCCGACAACTCTCTACCTCTCCAGCTTTATCAGTGTCTGTTTACGGCAAGCGACATCACACGCCTTGGTGTACTCAATATAAATGTGTCCCTTTGGAATTTCGTACTTAATGCTACGCCTTCAGTTGCCTAAATATGAAAATAACTGAGGGAGTGCTGATTTACCGAAAAGGAATTTAAGCTGAGCAAGATTGGATAGACTGTTCTGCGAGAAGTGATGTAACAAACATGTCTAATGACGACCTTAATGATCTTTCAAAAAGATGCGATGCAATCGAAGAAGCCTCAGTTTTTCACATAAGTGGCTAGGATGTTTTGAGCAAGTGCGAAATGAGCACATATCAGATGCCATGAAAAAACTTGATACTCAAGGGAATCGAGATTTTTGTTGCTGCCCACTTAATGAACACCGATGGTATACAATCTAGTGTAGGCGAAAGCTTATTGCTATGTTTGTCGATCTCTGCTGAAGCACCACTACCTCATCGAACCGTTGATAGGAACCTGTCCGAAACAGTTTCCGACCATACTCAGTGACCGGTGTTTCTTTCATTCCAACTACCGCCAACAACATGGTGTTTATTGATGTGAGTTTAGATCTCGAGGCGGATGTTCGGATGGCAACCATGGAATCAAGTTCTGACAGTAAAAATGCTGTGGATCAGATTTCAGCGGATTGTTCGAAGAGAGCTAATATCTTTGGTTCAACCGACGTTTGGTGGTTGTTCGGAAATAGCGAGTGATAGAGAGCGAAGCTTAGGCTAAACCAGTCGATTGAGTCGAGTTTTATAGGTTGCTTCCAAAAACCTGAATTCTATGTTCTGTTGTCGAAAGCACAGCTTACCATAGTCATTGCGCAACGCAAGGAGCACGAAAATAAAACTACCGTTGTTCTCCACCCTTGTTGACGAGTCCTTTCTTCAGCAGTTCAACCTCATCGAAATAGCCTGTGACCCTCGGAGGGGCACTGCTCGGGATGCGATTTCCGTGCATATTGACCAGTCCACGTCGCAGTAAGGCCGCCTCATCTTTCGGTCTGTATTCCCTTACAGTTTTAAACGTTCTGCTCTAGTATGTTTGTCTCACATATACTTTAGTTTGCTGTGCACCTCTCATGTGGCAATGATCAAGAAATCTCCTTAATACATACCAGGTTTGGCACATCGCCGTCACAGACGCTTGTTACCGGAGGTGTTGATGGCACTAAAGGGCAAGAGCGTTAACGTGTCGGTTATTTTTCCATATGCGAATGTTTTTGATGTCACACAATTGCACAACTGCTTGCATATTATTTGCTTTGATTTAGTGTAACGATGTCGAGCCAAGGTATTTTCTTTACTGCAACATAGGCAATTATTCACGCAAATTCTGCATACATGCACACGAATTAGCGTTGATGCACCCCTCATGCACTGATGTGATAAACGATACAGCTCATGTTAGGTCTTCTGATGGAATCAGCAGTGATGGTCGTTGCATGCGTGCATGGTAAACGGCGAGGACGAGGATGCAAATCGGATCAATGCAGTATGTCGTTAATTTGATTACAAGACCAATTGGTTAACTAAAGCGCACAGGCGAATAATTAATTTTCAACTTGTTTTGGCATCCTTCTCGTTCCCCGAAAATACCATCAGGCTCCGCAGGTACTACTGTAACACCTCATGAAGTTCAGCGGGAAAACATGTGGCGAATAAACAACCTGGCGACCATCCACGGCGTTCCGTCAGCATTACACCACCCGTTACGACGCATATTCTCGGCATTCATAAAGTCGTCGTTGTTAGCACGAACGAATCTATCTTCTGATGGAGTCAACGACAACGTCGTCTCGTCGGTTGAGTGATCGTCTTTCGGTATCACTGTCTAAACCCTCTTTCAGCGATTGTGATGGGCGTAGGAGTGAAGCAGAGAAATGCAATACTGCAAACTGATCAGATTTTGATACGCTGCGATTCAATTGCAGTGACTCGTGTTCACTACTCTGGCTTTCCCCTTCTTTTACAAGCATGCAAAACAAGACAAGCTATTTGCATCTGATTAGATTCCCTCTCCCACTTCTTACCTTCCGCCTTCCTATCACTGTCATTGCTTCAAAACTAATTTCGCAACCTCTTCTGCTGAAGTTCAGCGGGGAAATCTTCATCAAAAGAAATGATGCCATCAAAAGCGAAATCGTTGGCAACAATGCGGTTGCTCAGTTGGATTCCTAAAACGATCTAAACCAAATGCAAATGCAGTGTGATACCTCAGATACATCTGATAAGAGCTCAACATGAGCTTTATCCCGCTGTCGTTTCTTTCGACGCTCGTCACCCATCCGGAATGCAGCCAACCGATAGCAATGACGACTGCATTTAGCGAACACCCAACTGCTCTATTTTTGAATCATTACTACGCCATTCAAAATATCCCTCTCGACGAAAGTGGCACTTAGCTGGAAATAGTCTATGCAAAAATAAGCCCTTTCAGTGATCTACTGCAAAATGTGTTGAAACAACATGATGAAAGCAACTTTATTTATTAAGTAATAACCTCGCAGAATATTTTGCAGCAAAGTCATTTAGTATTTCAGTGGGCCGTTCAATAGGAATGATATGAGTGATTGACAAATAAGCCACAACTAATTTTTCAACACAATTCATCGCAATTCTTCCTGCGTTAAGGTGTACATTACTCAAGTTAGGGAAAATGTGTTATCGAAGAAGGTGGGAAGAGAACTGATGGGATGGGATAGCCGCGAAAGGTGGATATGACACACCCCCTCCCCCCGGAGAACCTGAATGAATATTTATATTGGTCGTTGCGTTAATCTTCAGGTGAATTTTATTGTTGCAAAACTCCCATAGCCCGCGTAGAACGCTTAGCTGCAACAATGCGAAGAATCTATCAATGAATCTATGACTGCACTCCACACAATCACGAATAATAAAGCACTATATTTGTTAGATTTGAAAGGTCGTTAAGACAGTGTACAACACTCACAAAATGTACTGCAATTTGCCGCTATTCAATGATAGAAAATTGCATTCCACGAGGAGGCAGTCGATGAACAACATAAACCATTGCAAGAAAATTGCAATCGAACGCTTTCATTGCACTTATCAACTGTTTCGTAATACATATTGCAATTGTCGCAATTTATTCAACTACGCATCGCAAATTTCATTCACAAATTCGTAGTCGCACACTCCACTGAACAGTTCGCAGGTCACCACAGTTGATGAATATGTTTCAATTCCTAACAACCTCTGATTGGGCAATGCAAGGTTCTTTTAGCATATTAGGCTCACACAGTGGTTTATTCATTTCCAAGTTTTAGAGTCCTTTCAATGATATTCCCTTCACCTAACATCAGCATGCCGCAAAGAAAACAAACGGCAATCTCCTTTGCACATCTGCGGAACTGTGTCGCTCGAACTTACTGGTCTGCACACCTCCTTCGAAGTCGGTACCCGTATAAACCTAGCCGCAGAGTTTCGCACAAGGATACACCTGCATGGTGTAGAAAGCTTTGCGCGACCACGACAAATACATGAAGACTATTTATTACAGCTACAATGTGTACAAATATTGGGGCTATGTATAAATTTGCTGGGCGGGCGACCTCCTCGGCAAGTCGTCGACTAGCGAGGTGGCACTGTTCATGATCTCGAACTGATTGATGTTTGACGAAGGTTTGTGCAGCAGCACCCGTAACTGCTTCAGTGATATGTTAACATCCCGGAATAGCTGCATCTGAAATTAAGCTGCTTCAAACCTTAAATTAATCTACGCCAAAATGGAGCTCATCGCAGCCACATGTAATCGAAAACTGTTATCACTGTGCATCACACCCTCCTGCATCACACCCGCAGCCACAAAGGCTTTCTATTGCCCAGCGCTAAGCAGCTGCACCTATCGGCATGTAAACATACTCCGCTCATTCGCAACATAAAGATATTACTTATTCCTCCAAATATCGCTGTACTTTCTTTAGTGTTCACCCTCTGGAATCAGTGCGGAAACGACAATGCTTTGGCAACTTAAACTTACTTGTAGCTTCGATTTCTATGAAGGTGGAAAAATTTGCACCAAACAGAGGAGAGGCGAATAACTGAATGAATGAACGAATAGAGAGTGGCAGGTTGAATGTGAAGGGGGACGGCAGTAGAACAACGAGCTAACAATCTACATAAGCTGAGCATCTATTAAGTGCAACAGTACACCCTCCTAATCACCTTAACCAGAGCCAAAGCAATCAAGGAAACAGAATGTATCGAACCTGGAATATGCCAATGATGGTGATAAGGAATCCAATCACATTGCCGAGCACATCACTTGCGCCAAGACACGACCATTCCTTATAGAGGATCGAGGAGGCGAGAATCACAAATGAAGTGAAGAACACATAGTAGATCGGCGTTACCATCGAAGTGTTGTACTGATCCAGAGACTTGTTTAAGTAAACCTGAAAGTTGTTTGCAATATTCTCTTCAGCTATGGAAATAATTGACCTATCTCAGAAGCGTAAAAAGATTTACCTCATCTTTTTCACTATTAATTGGGGCAAAAGCATCACCTGTGAAATTCAACCACACTTCTGAACTGCAATTGCTAGATCAGATTCATGCATTCAAAAAAGAACCGACAGAACAGCGTCCTCAATAATCCCTGTGAACGACTCAGCAATCAACTTACGAATAAACACTGCATATGTTTACTAACGAAAGCACTATAATCCCGACTCTGAAAAGCAAGGCAGAGAACTCACTGAGAGCAGAAGTTATGGATGACAACCCACTTTGCAAAACACCCCAAAATGACTAAACTAAAGATCATATCAACAAGCAGAGCTCTTGGAGAAAATGCGTACTTTTGTAGTCCTCATGCTGCGCAGATATCCAGTATGTTTTACTCCGGAGCGCTAGATGGTCCCAGCCGGTGCTCTGATAAGAAATAAGAAAATCTGGGATATATTACGAGCTCACTAGATGATCAAGAATGCCCTTCATCTGCTTTAGGTGCCTTATGACGTTAGGACTCACCAATTGGACAGAAACACAAGCGACCACAGCGGCAAGCCAAAACCATGTGAGCACGTTGGTTAACTGTTGTTGACCACCAAGAGTTTCTTTGATAGCGAGACCGAGACCTTTCACCGAAAGCACCGATAGAGACCCTATTAGCGAGCAGATCGAGATATAAACGAGGATATTTGAACGTCCGTAGCGCGGTGCCACATACAGTACCAATGCCAATGTCACCACTATCACCGCAATCACGTATAATATAAATACTGAAAGAACGCAATTGCACGCTCGGCAGAAATACGATGAATCTTAGGGACGTTTCATCATCGCTTTGCCGAAACTCGAGTGACCTCTCAAATATTCAGTTGGCAAGCGACAATTTCTTTCTCAATTTTTATGGGTTCTAGAGGAGTAAAATGTTGAAAAATTTAATTAGTTATGTAATTTGAACTGTTAGCAGTGAATATAGACGAAGTGAGAAATCCTGATATGCTCACAAAATTGAGATGTTTTATCAATTTGCGACTCCATTTCTTTTGCCCATAAAATGAGCTTTCAGGTCTCGTAATTAGGGAAAAAGTGCTGAGTACACCAACGGCAGGTGAACCAGATGGATATGCACATCCTGCGGAAACCATTGCAAACCACTGCTGCGCATCAACTCACACAAAATTAGTCGACCACACAGTACCACAACTCGAAAAAGTCTTGCAAATGAATGCACACAGGTGCTGCAAATGTCAGAAATCCGTTCACAAGCTGATAAAGGCATCAATAAACGTTCAAAAGGCAAATACCGACACGCAAGTGAAATAACTATTTATCGATGGGGGAGCACACAGACGACCATTTTCAAAAAATGTTCTGGAAAGGACGAACCAGCATCCCGCATTTTAAGTGCGAGATCGGCCATCGACGCGACTTCTTCTTCCTTCGGCGAATGAATGACAATAACTGTTGATCCGAGTAAACATACAGCACACCCGATCTTGCCAAGCAAGTTCAATCGCTCTTTGAGCAATTTCGACGATAATACCGCACTTAAACATATGCAAATCGTAAATAAAGATCGTATTTCGGTTGCAAGACAGTCTTTAATGAGTGACACTGCCAATGAAGAGCAGTCATCAATATTTGAAACTTAACGATGTTATTCTCACTTTCAGAACTCACAGTTCTTAGGTAAAATAGCTTCGTTAACTTTGTCCGAGTGTCGCGAACGGGAAAAAACCTATCGGAATCGCAAGTTTGCCATATGATTTGGAAAGGAACATCTGATAATTATGCCTGTCGCAGAAAAGTCCTTAAGGGTAGGGAGTGGGTGGCGAGATTCTAGATATTTGCAGCAGTATTTGACGATTTGCCCATCTCTCTGAAAATAAAAGGAGGGGAAATTCCACCGTTGAACTAGTTTACCAGAAAGCGATGGTTAAATTCAGTTAGTTCGAATATCCTCTTGATGCTCCAACCTGAGATAAAGAGGACTTCAATAAAAACGTCCAGTGCTGCGCACAACATAACCTTAACAGTATAAGTAACCATTTATGTGACCTCATATTCCCTATCCAAATGCTCAAATGGATGCTTTAGAAATCACGTGCAAAACACATGACCCTTTATTTTCACATACGCCCTATTTATCAGCAGTCGCTCAAGGAGAACAGAGGATGTGCTCACAGGATGCATTAAAAATGCTTACGTAACAAGCACACTGAGCGCTCCAAGAGGTGTGACCAAGCTAGCTGGAGCGAACGCATAAGCAGCGAAATTGCATGCCTCACCAACACCCACTGAAAAATTCTCGTTGATATGTGGGTACGTTATCACCTCCTCCTCCCCCTTCCTCCCTAACGTTACATCAAAACACATCTTTGAAATGGTTTAATGAGAAGTAAAATGAGTGTACACACTTACATAAGCAGCGTACCATAGAATAGGAGGCTCAAAAATTGATTTTTTTGACTATCTTTCCGAGCTGCGATTGACCTTCCTGGTAAATACGCAATAGGTTTTATGAAACCACTGGCCCGATGTTTGATTTGTCTGGTCAGTGGAACATGAACGAAACCGTTCTTCTAAGTCAACAACTCGAATAAACGACTTTCGAATGTTTGCAAAATAACGAATCGAAAACAGGCATTTTTCTTTCAAACAAAGGCCTAATTTTCAAATCGCGGCTCAAAAATTCGGTTCCATCACAGTGAATGCAAATAACGCATTTTGAAAATGTCAAGGTAAAGGGCAACAGATGTGACGATAGCGACTCACTTGTGATAACGCCAAGCCACCACAGCCACTCCTTAAGATAGCCGTATCCACCTTCTGATGCGCGTTGTGAGCAGTCTACTCTCTGAGCCAACTTGATTAATGCCTTCTTCTTAATTATAAACGAGCTGCCAATAAACAACGATGACGAGACTGCCAAACCGAGGCCGATATAGAAATCCAACAGCACCGCACCAGTCGCCGATGAAAACGACGCAGCCGTCGAGTTCGGATCCGACATCGAGAACCTACAACGTCTGTAGAAACGATGATACCTTGCTCTTGATGCACGCGCATAGAAAAGACAAACAATTACCTCAAACGCAATCCAAGCGATTATCTGAAAATTATTGCGGAAGGCATTCAGAAGATAAAACGAATTACACAAACGTTTCCAACAACGTTCTTAAAATAATGCTATAATACTTCATACTTCTAGAATTGTTACTCACAGCTCCTGAAAGAACGAAATAATGTGAATGACTTTCAGTGATCAACATAAAGAACGAGGAAAAACAGCGGAAAACGGGCCAGAAAGGTTGTCAGTTAGACGATATGCCCTTACGCAATTCCCTCATCGCACCGAGAGCTTTCTTAAAGTCTCAGCAAATGATAAAAAAAACTCGCACAAAAGCACTCGTAATATAAATGACACGATCGGTCCTGCAAATCCACATTCAAAAGATCCACTTTTGCCCACTCAGTGGATCGCAAAACCTTCCCCGATGGGTATAAAATGTCCTATAACTCTTATATGAGTTTATGCAATAGTCTGAAAACTGTTACACGAAGTAAACTCATATTGCAGACTCCGTCCATCAAATTCCGCGACTCTCGCTTCAACGGTTTTCTAAGAGAAACTGTCCGCCGAACAGATAGGGAGACAGCAGATAGGCAGAAAAACGGACAGACACGCCAACATGTATGAAAATCGCAAAGACGATGTCGTCATCACATGACATGCTTTGCAAGAGCAAACAAAAAGGTTGCCAAATTAAGCAAGCACAGAAATATTCTCAAATCATGACCAAACGTTTTCGTTCGATTCACGAGTCACGAAACGTACACAAGCAATCAACACACAGTTCGTGAGTTGGCTTCACTTTGAGAAAGTGTAATCACCGCAGTCTTCTGAATATTACAACCAGCTTTCTTCCAACATACTACTATCTTGCTCCAAAAACTTCAAACACGACGATTAGCACAGCAGAGTTTCTCCTCTGTCTATGATTGATGACCTTTTACCTCTGTAAGCGACCGAACCCCTCCCCCCATGAATAGGGGATGTAGAATGGTGTTCTAGTTGGTGAAGCCAATAGTAAACATTTCTTCTTTATTCTCTTGAAGAGATATTAGTCATCAAATTTTACATCCTAACAGGCTCAACAAAGCTGCAAAACTAAGAGGTGTTAGTCACTGACACCTGAAGTGTTGCAATTCTCTGGGGGCTATGGAATGAAGTGGGAACTGCGACTCCACCATAAGAATCGAAGAAAGCGGTAAAGAAGTGGAAAAATTTTGCGACTTTTTGCTCGCATGGGAAAAGACAATTGAATATTTATTAGTGGACAAAAAGGGAGAATAACTTTTAATTGAGAAGACACAAATCACATGGCAACATTCATTTGTGATGGTTGATTGAACGCATCATATTGCGAAGCTGAGAGAGCGTCGGAAATCATCATCAACAGATAAAACGAAAATGGCAAACATTCAGCAAAATGTCAATGAAATATTTCGATGCGTCGCTATGGGGAATGATTAACGGAGCATAGCGGTAGCCATCTGCATGAAACTGCAAATCTCTGAGCCATAGGCTGCAGGATGTAACGATTCGATATACAGCCGCTTGCCGTACGTCGTTCTACGACCTCTGAACTCTTGAATGGCATATACAACGAAAACAATCCACATAAAATAAACAGAGGAATATGGCGTACAAATTATGCAAAGATCCTTTGCAGAGGGAGATATGTGAATGGCAGAAAATAGCAATCACATCGATGAACGGAAAGGGGTATTATCGACTGAACGCACGACGCAAAAACGTAAAAAAGAAGTATTTTGATAGTGATGGCTGGAGGATAACGTAGCTCGACGTTTCAAGCTCGTAAAACAGATGACAACAACACACCTGTTCAACTTCTACAAACAGGTGAAATAAAACAAACTCAGCATATTTTGCGTCACACACCGCCATTTAGCTGGAGGGATTTATTTATTCATCAACATGCCATCCGCTTTCGCGAGGTTGAATTAAGAAAAAATAACCGACATTACAATATACTGATGTAAACCGCTCGACGCAAGGAAACGTGCAACCCATCCATGCGAGGATATGGCTGCTTTCATAATAAAACTTTCGAAATTGGAAGAACTCAACTAAAAACGATTATCCCTTCAGAGTCATACCGAGTAAACCAACGAAATGTTTTCCTGAACCATTCGTTTGTAACAATAGGCACAGCATAAGGAAAATGCTAATTTCAGTGAGTCATGTAAGAAAATATCTCATATGATCCACCATAAAAAAAAACTCCTTTCCTCCTACCGACTATCTGTAGTGTTCTGCGCATTCCAAAGGCTTACTTTATATGTCAGAGGCTGTAATATTCCTGTGGGCGATAAGCTCAAACAAATGCAGTTGTCGTTTTACACATCTAAAGGAAGCTAGGCAGCAAGGAAAGAGGAAACGATATATCTCCATAGAACAGGACTGCGGGATTTTGCGCTCCCATCCACCAATGAGCGTAACAGACGACCGGATTGGATACGTGACCTACGAAATCGGAAAAAATTAATGTCAAATTGGCCAATCCCAACAAGGCAATCGGCATATTATAAGCTCCGTCGATGCAGTTTTTCATCGCGATTTCCCAAAAAACCGGCATTTAACGATATCGTTCAAAAGTGATGACGGCTTATCTGTTTCAGTGCAACAATTTAATAGCACAGCTGGCATTTCTTTTGAAGAATGTTGCAGTGTACGTCCACACGCCTATATGGGTAAAGTATAAGAAAAGCCCCGCTGCCATTTCAAGTAATGATGAAAAGAGCTCTATAGCAAAGCTCTCCCCCTCGATCCAGCTAAAAGAAAAACACGTGTATTCGGTGAAAGACGCATTGAAGCCCCACGGTACATTATCTCAAAAAGAAGTCATTGTTAAGTGTACACATAGCACTGCCTCTCTATGCCCAACGCCGTACCTCCCCGTTGAGAGTACACATCTCGGCTTGCTTTTCACATACACTACACCATTGGTCGATGAAAAACGCCCATTAAAATTGAAATATTTTGTGCAGGTCTTCCGAGCTGTGGATGACAAGAAAAAAAGAAAAAGGGGAGGGGTGAAGCAACTTGCCACCAAATTATCCATCCGTTTGCTTTGGAAGTAGATAACGCCTCAGCTGTCCTAGTACACGAAGAATGGCGGTTAGTCTAATGAATAAATGGGCTTCATATGGCTCATTTGCATCACTTTGCACTTCAAAGCGATACCCACCCATAAAGGCGAGATGAACTCTTTGCCCAAAAGATCATGGTCATTCTAAACTGCATTTATGCCGCGCTCGAAGACATTGATAAAAACTCGCTGCTGCAATTAAAAAAAGAGAATCTGAAAAAAAAGGAAGAGAAGTGACGAAAGTGTTAATAACTTTTCAACTAGGGCTTTATGTCAGCGACCACGGAAAAGCCCACGAAAAATAAAAATATTTGTGCTAGAAAAACGGAAAAAGAAGGGGGGAGGGGATAAGCGTGGAGATCTGATAAATTTCCCCAAGCTTTTTACATAAAAACATTTCCAATGAAATCCAACTCCTCCCTTCCAACAGCGACAAAATTCGATACCCAATAATTTTCTCAAACAGAGAGTAATGAGAAATGATGTAACAAATTCGTCGACTCGAAACTCTCCATCCAACTCAGCAAACACCTCCACTCGCATTTAAGAGCCCACCAAATGAAGTAGTCACACGATTTCCGCCTCGAATGTAAAACTCTTTTTAAAAAAAAAGAGACTTTTATGACATAACAATCGCGCCGATAATGGGTAATGATTCGTGTGACGAATTTGTCAAACCGAATGCAAAAAAGACTCCGTGTCGAGTGTTCGCTCTTTACAATATTCCACAGCAATTCGAGGAATAACAATATAAAAACCACTCTAAACGCCTCTAAACATAAAACTTTAGGAAGGAACAGCCCAGAAGCCGCAATGCATGTTGGTCTCAAAACCGTTCGTTTGATCGAATTAGAGAACAGCTTTATAGAGATAAGATTCTCAATAACAGAGGCGGTTTTAGAACTCAGCAACCACTCCGCTACTTGCAAGCAACATCGTACATAAAAGAGTTCGACTAGTTGTTCGTTTACTGACCTGTCTCAGGGTTCGTTCAAGCATCTATAGAGGGTTCCATTGCATTTGCTGCAAGTAATTGAATTCAATTCAATAATGAAATGAAAACCAAAACAAGTCTTGTGAGACGCTATGTTATCAGCGGAAGCTCGGTGCTGTATCACTCCTCTCCTCAAAGAGAAGGAACAGCACAGCTATAGAAAATTTTACTCACCGCCTCCTCTTTTATCAAGAGAGATGAAGACAAAAATGTTTGCAAAACATTTGCAAAAAACACTAGTCAACGAAGAAAACATAGTACAGAAGAGTAAGGAAAGACTAAAGAAAGTTATGTATGAATTGAAAGAAGATTCAGCAAACAAGGTCGCTGCGTGGCGCATCCAACAGGATCACAAATGCATAAAATCCGCTGTGGCAAACAGCAATCGAGCTCCTTCCTGCTCAATGAAGCAACAGAATGAATATGAGTAAGCAGAAGGAAAGCCAACAAGAGAGATCAGCGTCAAATCAGCTTTATGTAAACAATCATAAGAAGTCCATCGACGATTTAAGTACGCACAAACGAAGGTGCAGTGACGCAACACATCGCAAAACGTTGTGCGTATGACTAAAACGAATGACGATAAAGCGCGAGAGTGCAGCCGCAAACATCGAGGCACAAAACGAGCACATGTAAACTTCACCAGCGCAATATAAGAGTTCCTTTGCGAGGTTCACAAATGATGGACTGTAATGTCGCGAAGGAAAGAAGAGTCGATATAAAAGCAACTGGACACATCAGGCTATAAGTGATTCAAGCAAACAGCGACCACAACCGCAGGCAAATCTCAGTTTTCACAACGCAGATTCTCATCATGACTTCCACTCCACTTTCAAAACATGCATTACTGCTCCAAATATTATCGCTTGAAGAGTTGTTGCGGAACCTTCGGTATTAAGGGTCAATGCACCACACCAAGCAAAAGGGCAATGCACCACCCCAAGCTTTCAGGCTTTTAGTTTTGTAAAATTGCAACGATCCCGACTTCCCGCTCAGCGCTAAAGAATTGACATAACTATTTTACACTTAAACTTTGTTAGAAGAAGCGAAGTTGTTTCTTAGAGGATCGACCGCAATTCTTTTCTGCAATATCTCCTCGTATACACTTCAGAAAAAAGAAGGCATTTGAAAAGGTTCAAACTTTGAGGATATCAACAAAACTATTATAATCTTGATATGAAACCACCACTATAGCGTATTCATGATGCACAGTCCTCCACCTCTTTGCTATCAGTTCTAAACAGTGAGGAAATAACGAATCCCGCATTCAGCTGATCTCTCAGAGTGACGTATTTCGTATGCATAAAATAGAGCTTTCTTAGTCAGTAAACGGGAACCACTGGCGTAGACGAAAAACTTCGCCTCGACAGTTTTCGCATGGATCTATTTATCCATATATATTTGAAGATAAAGAAAAGCATTAGCAGAATAAAGAAAGCACACAGGTTCTTGGCCAGACGGAATTGATGTTCCCGCACTCACATTGAGGTACCCACCACCGATGATCTTGAATCGAAGAAACCGGTAGAATCAAAGCCTAGGACACCTCGATGCAACCAGGTTTAACACCTCCAACCAGGAGCATAACTCTGTCGATAAATGACAAGATGGATATACCAGAAAGGGAGGGATTCGGTATTCCAGGACGATTCAACGGTATGCAATGAAAGCTTTACGATGATGCTCGAGATATGCGTATCAAAATGCATGCAGAATGCAGTTTCAGTGGTCTTTTGGCAATGGAGAAACACTGGAGAATCCGAAGAAAACTATTGCCGAGATGACATCTACCAGCAAGTGCATAGGAAATTGTATATCCAGTAAGCCCGATGAAGCATCCACCTCGATTGCTGGTGTGCGCAATACTGCACCCATCATGCGAAACGTTAAGCTGCCACAAACATGAGATCTCCTTGGAGACATGGGCACGATCATTCAGTGATCCGCACATTTAGCGCATTCGGCAAATATGCATGTTGCTCGGAACATTGTTTGCGTAAAGCAATAAAACCGATTTCAGAACACTCCACCGAGCCATACAGCCACATATCGTATTTGAAGTTTCGTCAAGATAAAAGAAACTTTAACACGAAGTTCAGGCAATGCATCATTATCTCATACGAAAATGCTACAGATGCAATTCTGTATGTGCTCCGTAACCGGACCACAATCACCTTCTTCTTTCAGGATGAGCACTTTACAACGGTTTCTCAGCTTGCTCTTCACCTATGTATAAAACGTTTTCGCATTCCACAAATACATCAAATATTTCTCCATTTCCAGTGAATTTCGTATGCTGTGCACGGAAATCTTCAGAAAGCTTTATAAAACGCTCTTAGCCACAATGCATTGAGACGCACGAATCAAAGCCACAAGCAATGTTTCTTAGCCGTCACCCACTGAAAACGTTCAGCAGTGGCTGCTATGGGACTTCTTTATCTGTGCCAAATAGCAACAACACAATGCACACAATCTAAGAAAGGCCGTAGCACTTTATCGGTGGACAAGGAACTTATCTGCCAGTTCAGCAGGCCTACTCATATCTATTCAACAGATCGCTGAGGCTTCTTAATGCCCTTTCGATTTCAATGCGGATGCAACCTTGGTCACTCATGCAGAAGTTAGTGAAAACAAACAAACTACATTCAACACGCTTGTAAGAAGCGCATTTGCAAATTTGTTTGTGCGAGCACTCTTCGAAAGAATTACCAACGCCGTTTTTGAAGACGAATTTGATGACTGAAGTTACAGGCTCAACGAAGTAGTTGGTAGTAGAAAAATCAGAGTTAGTCGACAAGCAATTACGACTGCTCCATCTAACACACACAGTTCTGCAGTTTTCTAGAAGAGTGATACATGGAAATGACGCGAAAAAGTTGCTATAAAGATGACAAGGCAATGCATTTCTTTTTCACAACCCAGTAATGTCGCAAAGTTTCTGACAGTGTAGGCCCATCTATCCAAT
>JAARMF010004335.1:0-10505 GCA_022844705.1 Toxascaris leonina
CGAGAAGGGATTTAAAAAATCTGTCATTGTCACATAAAACCCCTTCCAATCGCACAAAAAACAGCGCTCTGATGCGCTCGCTGGTTTTAGCATAACTCGAGTGAGCCCACCACTCAGGCTCTTCTTATTTATTTTTATCTGTGCTGAATTGCGGTGAACTTTTTTTTTTGATCAAATTTGATCACCATCGACTTATATGACAATCGCATAGATATACTGCGTGCATATATTACAATGCTAAAAATTGATGGTAATTGAAAATCGGAAATGCGAATAAAAATAGAGCAGATAATTGTTTCGCTTACTTCGATATGCTCATGTAGGATATAGTAGTCTGGACGAGAAACACCCGAGGCGAGTATCGTACCATCCATATGTATGGGCGTTTTCTTTTTTACATATTCCATTATCAATTCACTTATCGTTTTTCTTACTATCTAAAAGAAAGTCACAATTAAAAATTGACGCTAATATTACTCTTAAAGTTTAAAGCTGCTTTAATGAAGCGAATGATCAAGTTTATATCCGTAATGTTTGGAGGAATGCATGAGCGAAGTGAAAAGCGCAAATCGTTTGTTTATAAAACCTTAATGAGCATTATGAATGCTTCTAAAGCATAGATGTTTAATATTACTTTTATTCTCTTCATATATATATATTTTTAAGTCACGTATATGAAATATTTGAGTGTTTANTTTTAAGTCATATATATGAAATATTTGAGTGTTTATATTTTGAAGATTTATAAACAAAAATCGATTTACGTTATTTTTAAAGTATGAGAAGGTCAATTCCATTGAAAAATATAAAAGAACAACAACTAACATCTCTAAGCACCCAACGACCATCTTTCAGTTGTATAAGAATGTGATGTATTTTTCCTGGTTTACCAGCAACAACCGATAAAACATATCGAGGCATTCTGCCAACCTGAAAAATTTTACTCCGAAATTATTTGCAAAATCTGATAGCTGTTATTCGTCTGAACAGAATAAACGCTTATATTTTCGATTAGGAAAAAGTAAAAGAGCCATATAAATGAACATAATGAAATCGGAAAGGAGAAAATATTCGATGAAGTAAAGTCACAACGATGGATTCTGTGAGATTATAGGTTCTGATAGTGTATTCAACTGGGTGACAAATATCTAAGGTGCACAACCCGAATAGCAAAAGCAGTCGTGCAAAATTTTTGAGCTTCTCATCACTGCTTAGCTATCGTTTTGAATGGTAGTCTATTATGAAAGACTTTTAGCAGTGACGGTCCACTCCCTCATCCCCTTCTTTCTCCTCTGTCTATATCCGATGGGAAATAGACTCTTCCAAATTTGTCATATTTTTGAAATACATCGAAAATAGACGAGAATAAAACAGCAAATTTTTATCGGAAATTAAGAATGGAGCTGAATGAGATGGAGGAGCCAAATTGAGAGCCAAAAACCTCATGGCATTAGGTGTGAATGAATAGCAATACGCACCTCAGTTTTTCTGACAATAAAATCGCCAGGATTCTTGATTAATTCTTCGATGTCTTCGCGTGGCATTAATCCATGGTACCATTCTTCACTTATCAAGTTTTTAGCTGCATCCTAAAATTATAAAACTTTCCAGCTAATTTCGTAAAAACCACTAAAAGAAGTGATATTCAGCATTTTCAAAATTTCAAAATCTAAAGAGATTTATCAAAAGATTATTGAAGAAAAGAATGTGTGAGACGATAAAGTAAGCAGAATGAAAACGACAAATAAGGGATGATGGATGCAACGATGGAGTGACATTTTGAACTGGGATTGCAATTTCCTCATATATGCACCACAGAGTTCATAAATTTTAGAGATGAAATTAATGTTGCAATTGCAATGCACCTCAAACGCTTTTTGCGTACGCGGATCGCTGTAGTGAGTAGAAGCTTGTGACCGTGTTGACATCTTTTCTTCGGATTCCATTAAAGAGCTTCGTCGTCTCCCTTTGGCTCGAGAACGTGTGGATGCCGATTTCAGATGCATCATTTGAGAGCTGCAGTCGAAGGAAAAAACTCAACGAAGAAACGAACCGTTAGAGAGGAGTATTGCGGCGAAAAAAAATGTACGCAACACCTTTAGAAGTGATAAAAATTACGTATGGGACAGTTGTGAAAATAATCGTTTAATAAATGAATAAATGAAACGAAGAATGAACGACTAAATGCGAGCAATTTCGAAATTAATGAAGAAAGAAATGCGTTTAGGGCAAGCTGGCCAATATCCGCTTTTGCATATCGCTTATTAGAACAACCATTTTTGCGAACTGCCAGTCAATAATACGACATGAGGAAAACACATCAAATTGGACTTACAGTTCGGCAACCCTCGATGGGGTTCTGAATTTTCTTTCCGTGACCTTGCAGCTACGAGCCGACCTACTCCCTAACAATGTGTTAGCGCCGCTTAGGAGATTGGATTTGAGACCGGGCGATGAGGTGGGGGAATTATCCGCAGAGGCCGACGATTCTTTTGATCGAGATGCTCCACCGCCATCAGCCGATGCCTGAATTTAGCTGATTGGGATCATTTTCACGCACGCTGTTACTAATTTCTTGAAGCCAGTATGGAAAAGGAGGAGAGTACCGCTTGGAACTCTCCAAATCCACCACTACCTCACTGTAGACATATGGTCATGTACACAGAATCGCATGCCCGCTAGTGATGCCATTGTACCATACGATATTGCGCTTTCTATACTGTACTTGTACTAACATTAGGCACATCGCAGTATTCTATCAAATTAAACTTAGCAGGCAGAGCATAAATACTATGCAACATGATTTTCGGAGCATAATGCATCCTGGCTGTCACCCCATTTTAGAATACTGTACTCAGTTGGTCTCGTTCTGTGAAAAGGGATGTCGCAGTGACCGAAAGAGTCCAACGGNNNTAGGAAATCTTTTCGTGGGCCGTTCTAGCCCAATTATGAGCATCGACTTCGCATTTTTGATTTGAAACCTCTATGGTATCGTAGAGCGCAGTTCGATTTTCATTTATGCTACGAGATGGTTAAAGGTTTCTCAGGAATTCCGTTCGAGAGTATTTTCTCTTTTACAAAGTTTGCTTTACGCTCGAGGCTTCACCCTCTTTCAAATTGAAAGAAAAGCAACGACTCGAACTGATGTGCTCAATTCTTTAGCTTTTCGTGTNNNAGCTTTTCGTGTTGTTCTTCTCTGGAATTCTTCACCATATGACATAGTTATGACAGGTAACTTGTCGTGCTTTAAGCGATGCCAGAACCAATGAGATTTATCGACAATATCTGCTTGCCAGCTATAATTTATTATCAAATGTCCATTTTGCATTCCTGCGCGTATGTCACTTATGATCTTTGGTCTTTGCTTTTATCAACCTCTATGGGTTTTTAAACGCATCGTTATGTGCTTTATACCTAAGCATATATTACGGCTCCCGTGTATAATTATTCTACTGGAACTGATTTTTTGGAAAGAATTACAAGTATATTGTACCATTTTTTCACTGCATTTGTACTTAAAATGGATTTTATTCGAAAAGACTCGTAAAAATTGTTAGTGCGCTTTGGCAGTTTCAAGTTTGAGTGCTTGATCCCGAAGTGATGCTATATGGGATGAACCGTCCATATGAAAATTTGGGGCTGGACTTTCTATCATAGATGTTCAATAAACTCAGTGGGAATGAATGAATGTTTAGTAATTCGAGCTCGTTTATCTTATGTCTCAGATTATTTTTGAAGGGGGCAGTTCTCTTCCTCAACTTTTAAATTCTTATGATTTCAAAATTTGTGGAGACTATTTTATACTTCATGCGAGCAAACGAATTCTGCTTCTGAGAGCGGCATTTGATGGGCAATTTCTAGGAAATCAGACCTTTTACAACTGTAAATATATGAACAACAAACAAAAGTGCAACAATATATGAACAAAAGTCTATTCTTTATTTCTCGAGCGCATTCATATCTTCTAAGCCTCATGACGCCTCTAACATCATGTTGTTCTAACAAATGAATGACCTTCAAAGCACATAGAAACAAGGTAAGTGCCACAGCCTATCTCACTCGATGCGGAAGTTACGAAGTGATTCAGGAAGCCTATAGGTGTCCAACATGTGATTGCAACAAATAAGCGGTCTAACTACGATAAACGACATGAAGCTGAACACGCTGGACTAATGGAAGCACTCATCGCTCTGCTGTCCGTAAAGTGCAGCAGGCCGACAATAACGACTGAAGAGTCGTGGAGCGCGACCCTTGTAAAGGAGCTCCGGACAGCGCAGAAGAAAAAGGAAACAAAGAANNNGAAAAAGGAAACAAAGAATAGAGGTTCTACAAAAGTTGACTACTCGATAAACTAGGTATTCGCAAAAGTGGCTAAAGTACAGTTTTGCACCATTTTTGAGAAAGAAATATAAGTATAGTATTATAGCGAACATTTTGTTACAATGGCATCACTAATGCTCATTCACCAAATTCAGCTCATTGCATAAGAAAATTGGAATCAAAACAAATTTCGTGTACGCTATCTGAAGGCATTATTCGAATTGACTAACGTTCACAATAAAAACCTACTTCATTTCCATCCTATAAATGTTCAAATAATCATTCAAAAGAAAGCGATATTTTCTCTATTTCATTATTACTCAATAAGCGATCATTGAAATAGTATAAATATAATTTATTCTTAATATAACTTAAATATATTTATTTATTTAAATAATCTAAATTTATTGTTTAAATTTATTGAGTGTAAATAAAAAATAATATTCCTTGTTATGCAAACTGCAAATGATGTTTTTTTTTTATGATTGTAAGAGAGTTGTTGCAATAAAAGAGTAGTAAAAGTGTAGTGAGTTCGTTGGCTTAACTTAATACTAGGGACAATTGAGCTGGAACACTTGGAATTTCTTTGCTAATGACTCACCAGTAGTTTATTTTCTATTGTTTTTTCACTCTTCGCTTGCGTGAAAAATGCAGCCATTTTCAATTGTCAGAGATTTCAGATAGGAACAGTTATATGCAATAACCTTCTCGTCGAATGACACCCTATTCCATTGTGAATTAAATAAATGAAAGTTTGTTTCACGACATACCTCGGCGCTGCGTATTCTCCTCAATGATCCTTTAGATTTTCGTTTTGGAGCAGGCCCTGTACCTCTATCGCTCTGTACTTTTTTCATTCTCCTGAAAACTATTCTTTGAGAATATCTCCTCCATTTACGATAAATACTCTCGGCTCAGATTCGCACGATGAACGAATCTCTCGACTTCACTTTGTTGTAGCAATGGATATATCATCTCAGATTCAGAGTNTGTTGTAGCAATAGATATATCATCTCAGATTCAGAGTAGAAAACAAAAATGAGATACGAGAGAGATATTGAATGAATCAAAAGAGACGATGTGAATCATTGCTTCTTAGCTGTGCGCATTCCCTATTTAATGGCCGCGTATATAACAAAAAAACTAAAAGCCATATGAGTCAGATCAAAGATGTCGCTAACAGCTTCTCGTAGAAGTAAAATGAAGTTCGAACAATTCCCATCTAAAGCAGTGATAATCAAGACCGCCGAATTTTATTCTTTTCTGTGTACAAATGAAGTAATGATGCAGTAATACAGCTCTAAGAAAAGGGGGCAAGCACTCTCACAGTTCCCTAAAAATAGTTTTGGATTTGCACTCGTATGGAGTTGGAAACAAAGTGAATGGTCCCACAGATGACATACATCAGCCAATGTTCGTTTCACCAAACTTCTATTTTCACTGATAAAATCCCTGAAGCAATTTTCCACGAAGAAGTTTAGTGCTAATCTCTTATGTGCTTCTATGACGCTGACACATTCTCTTGAGAGCACTATCTGAGTATATCACATATTTGAGTACATCACACAATTCTTGAAAAACTGAACAAAAGGAAAACAGGTGGGAATATTTTGTTGGGATGCGCACATCTGACTGCCAATCCAGTATTAGCTGCAACGATTAGCCTCCTTTTTAACTGCCCATCCAGCATCGGGTATAACGATCTGCCTCGTCTCTACAGAGCTTTGACTGTAAAGTCGCATTATTCTATGTCGATTTTGACATCGCTTTATGCATCATACATCCGTTGGAAATGTAAACTATGCGAATAATGACAAAACTGCCATCCACAAACGAGAATCGTCTTTCCTGTAGAGTCCGTTTCAACACAACTGTCTGTTTTGATTGGGCTCAATAATTTCCTTTACTAAGAGAGCCATATTTTGTCGGATATCATAATTTGCCTATACATCCTTTTTTATTTTGTTTCATCAAATATTAATGAACAATGTCTATAGAAGAATCGGTAGTGGCTGATCTTTTAGGTTGGCCGACTACTCACAGTGAAGTAGGGAAAGGAATGAGTGAGAAGAAGATTAGGTGTGATATTATGAAACTTAGTTGTTCCATTTCACTGTTGAATCGTTAACGTTCCCATTGTGCACCCTCTATCCTATGCATCGATCAGTTCCAGACATCGACTGATCGACGATAGCTAACACATTTCCCCGAAATATTCAAATCAAGGATATGTTTAAAAAGTTTCGAGAAGATGAGGGCTCAAAAAAGTAAGACATTAAAGTTGTTGCAGTGACAATTCAATTACGGATAGCGTCCGTGCATTGTTCTTCTTTTCTTCGGTCACCGATTATCAACAGAACTGAAGGAACAGGAAAAGCTAAGTTGATTAGTGCAAGACTTACGTCTAATACCAAGACGGTTAGGGGAAAACGTCAGATCCGCCCACTCGCAACCAAAAATGATATACAATGACATATGCTCGATTCATCTGCCTTCGTTGGAATGTTAACGAATTGAATCTACATATTTGATCCACTTTATACATTTGCATATTTGCATATTTTTATTGCGCATTCAAGAAGATACTCCTCCAACTCTTGCAACCACACAACTAAAACCAAGAGAAAATTAGCTTGGGGGATTCGAAGCTGCTAACGTTCTGTTTAACTGGAAGGTCTCAACCAATAACTTCTGCTCACGAGTGTCCTTTGAAACGATCCAAATGGCCAGCGAAACGTTCCAAAAATGGAACGAAATTGTATTGCAGAAATAATAGTTGGAGAGTGAACTTCGAGAGTTTGGTTGAGAAAGTGAGCAGAACTTAAGTGAAAATAAATGAGAGAAAAGGATGAGTGACATACGTCTAGTTCTCAAACCATCCCACTTAAAAATGTCTATACCATGTTGCCATTTAGCCATAAAGATATGTGCAAACTCTAATCGAAGGAAAGTGGCATGTCATACATACTCTCCTCACTCTTCCTCTCTCTTCCTCCCCATCCCTCCTCTCCCTTTCGATTCGACATTGAAAGAGGAACCAAATGACACAATTTGTGCAGCTGGGCGAAATACCTAACTACCTATAGAGATGAAATCAAAATCGTTTTCAGATTCACATGTGATGCAAAGCACGATTCCGATGGAAAATTTTTATTCATCTCGTAATAGCTTATCAGTTTGTCAGCAAATCTCCCAATATATTTCTGTATTCTTTGCAAATCGCCCGGGAAAAGACATTATCGCTTATAATAATGCAGCCATATAAATCCATAATAATAAAAGAATTCATATCCATCTTGTAACAGCTTATCAAAATATCATCCAATCTCCCAATATATTTCTATATTCTTTACAAATCGTCCGGGTGGCGTTAGACATGCTGAATACCTTAAAAACTATCATCTACCGAATTGCAAACGTTACAACTGGCGAGCTAATACACCTAAAAAAATCATTAAAATCCAATCGCTTACAAAACAGGAAAACATTGAAAGCGAAAGGAAGCCCGTTAGGTAAAAGAACTGATGGTAAGCTACCACACTACCTCGGATAATAACATGAACTAATCGAAGAGGAGAGGCCTTCCATTCAATAAATCCTCCGTTAATGAAGTATTTTAGGAGGGTTGGGGGAAAAAGAACAACACCCCTTTCTGCAAAAAAAAATTGAGGAGCTCAATTCAGGAAGGCAGCTTCATTGAGTGCATTGGAAACATTTGAAATGAACCTTGAATTGCAGCAGCGCTAACAACCATGCCGCGTCGTGCTAGCTACCGCTCAGACATTGTTGTATGTGATCTTAGCGATTATAATTCAAATCATGATCTATCTAGAGATCAATGGTATCCATCTGACGACTCATACGCTTTTCCCGAGCATCACATAAGTGGAAACGCCGAAACACAGAACAAAGATCACAATCGCGAAGAAGCTATCACAGATTTCATGTCACTGTTAAAGTCGACGGTTTCATTGCACCGCCGACCGTGGAAAGATGCCACAAGGAAACGACTTCGTATTCGACATGTTCAGCACCAATTTGCCTTTTAACCACTGATCATCAACCTGAAATTTAACATCTGAGATTGCATATCCTTACCGAAAGATTGGTCCGTCTTTAAAGACATCATTCAAGAGCTAGCTGTTTTTGTATGTGGACATCGGTTTTTTTTCACTCTACAATGTAAATAATCGACGCATCAAAAGAAATTTTCGAAGAACATTACTTAAGTTGGTTTTATAATACCACATAGAAGTGAAGCTGCAGCTTTAGATGCGGGGAAATTGTAACAACTATTTAGTGCAAGNNNGTGCTGCAGTAATGAGGAAGTCATGTAACACTATGAATTGAAGATCCCAATGAGTATCGCTATAAAAGCAACACTATCGTTGCCAAATTTGAAAATGAATGTAAACAGATGGTATGAGTAATAAGAATTTCGATTATTAGTAAATAATCTTGAGAGAGTGATCGTAGTTACATGGAAAAACGTTTAGAAAACAACGCCGACACCTCGACCAGGGTATCGATATGCTGGAGTAGAGAGTGAGTGAAAAAGCATTTGCTAATGAAGTATGAACGTTATTTTACATATACTAAATGATCAACCCCAATGCCATAAATGGTTGAAAATTGAACCTCTTGTATAACTTCGATTTCATCGCCCTTCGAGAAACAAAGGTGATCCGACGAGACGTTAAAGTAATCTCGAGTTGCATGCACAATACGAGGACAACTCCTCGTACCGCTGATCGCCGAGCTTGATGTCTTATTGGTGTTCGACTCAACAATATAGGTGCATGGGACAAGCCCCACTGCTCCATTCAAGCGACCTTTGATCCATTCAGCACCAACCCTTTCGACAACCTCAATGACATCACCCTGTCGAAAGACCAAATCATCTGGGACGCCACTATTGTAATCGTAAGCAGCGGTCACCGTTTCTTTTAACGTTGGAACTTTTGGTGAAGTTGGTGTCGTAAGTTTCGGTGATAGTGGGGACGAAATTTGTTGTGCTGATGGCAAAGGTGTGAGCAACTGCACGAAATTGGCTGGGAATATGCCTCGTGAAGAACCGATCTCACCACGAAGCCAATCGTCATTCACCTTTTCGACGACTCTGATAATGTCGTTCACACGGAACTGAAACAATATTCCATCCATAAAAGTTTGACTATAAGTAAGTAACTAAACAACAAAGTAAGCGATAAAGCTGTCTATATATATATGTATATATATATATATATGTATACAACAGAATATATACACTGTTATTTTGGGCCATCCTTTATATAAAGTAGAACACAAATCATTAATGATTTGTTCCACGGGATTAGTCGTTCGTTTTGTTTAGATTAGTAAGATTACTAAACACATATTACCTTCAAATCGCCAGCAACACCCGTATCATAATCGTATAAAGCACGAGCTGTCGTTTCTTTCCTGCAACCAGTTAACTTTGACAATTAAGAAAACTGCATGCCCAACAAAACGGCATTAATTAAAGATTCAGCGGAAAAACGCAGCAACGGTACACAACTTTTCCGGTTTAATAATTTTCCACCACTTCATATTCGATCATAGTTTGAGTCCCACGTTCGCCGATCTCTTATTGAAAAGCAATAACTTCTTATAATTCTCATCAAGCCTAATTTCAGAGATAAAGTATTTTCAAAATACGGCGTAAAAGTGCGAGAGAGAGTGAGAAACCTCTGTATTGAGGATATAGCTGGTGAGACAGTACTAGATGTTTGTGTAGGAACCAATGGCACTTTGATGTCGAGAAATACGATCGGCACAATTCCATGCTCGCCCGTACGAGTGTTTAATGCATAGATCCATTGCTCGTCCACCTCAAAAAAAAAAAAAAATTCAATTAAAAGAAATAAAATTTAATTAATTCCAACATTGCAATTTCATTTCAGCCGTTATATTTTCAATCGATCTAATCCGATGATAGTTGCCATTCAATGAAATTTGAAATTTCTATTGCGAATCAACTCTGAAAATATGGAAATTGATTCGTTCGTATGATTGTTTCTTTCTGCGATAATCACCGGAAGTGAATCGTCATTATAATTGCTAAACTTTCGCTTAAAAAAAGGCGATTATTATTTACCTAACCATTGTCGAATGTTTGAAAAATACAAAGCAACGTAAAATGTTCAGGATTCTACTTTCCTTTT
>JAARMF010004337.1:0-10410 GCA_022844705.1 Toxascaris leonina
GAGCATTGTGTTTCTTTTGTTCAAGAAGTGCTTTCCGTATTGTGCACCTACTCAACCATTGTCAAAATCGCTAAGGATCCGAAGTGTGCACCTACTCAACCATTATCGAAATCGTTAAAAATGCACAGTGTGTACCTAGTCAATCATTTGCACCTATTTAACCATTATCGAAATTGGAACAACCGGAAATTTGCATCTACTGAATCGCTGTACAGATCATTAACACCGTGAGAATGAAAGAGTTGTACAGGGAAAGAGGAAGACAAAAAAGCATGCTTGCTTGTTAGGGTATTTGACATGCAAATCATCTGATATAGACTGTTGGGGTAGATTTAATTTGCATGCAATGCACTGCATGCAAATTCACACAAAATTCGAACCATCGATGGGGCTAAGCGGGTGCACGACGTGAGTGGAAAGCAGTTGACGGCGACTTTGGTCATCCAAACAGCTCCCACTATCAGCCACATAGCAATCCACGTAGACTCTTTGATCATTCTTACCGTTTGATTGATATGCTGCAATAGGGAAAACAATTTCTTTGATTTAGTATGGCTGAATCGGAGAGAATAAAATGGATGTAAAAATGAAAAATGTTGAGCAATTTCGAATTTTTCTCGAAATTTCTTGAATTTTTCTTGCCAGTTTCTAGAAATTTTGCAGAATATTTCCACCAACTCAAAATTTCTCACGCAGACTTACTCTCTTTTATAATTCCCTCTTCTCCACCCCCTCCCCCCCCCCGGCCTCCCAAAAAAAAGAATGCTCATTAAATGCTGAACGATAATATGGTTGCTATCCTATGGGAAAGTGTGTCCCGCAGCTTTCAAATACAATACAGCAATAAATGTTGCGCACATGCTGCCCTAGTAACGACAGCCTCTCTTCCCCTAAACCCTTCCCCCTTTCAACTTGAGGATAAGTGATGTTTGACGTTACAACACAAAGGTTGAAATATGGCGAACAGTGCAAAATAAATCAATAATTATATATTTTACAATGTGACATTTTACCATATTATTACACATGCTACTTCAATATTTATTGTGCATACCATTTTAAATGCTGGCTTTATAATGATTGAATAAACATAACGATCGTTCACCAACGTGATGCTAATAGATGAAGCTGTAATGGATACATGGTCTGTGGACTATATTTTTGAGAAATATGTGGCAAATTTCAAGGCATATTAAATTTAACCAATTAGTCATTTTGTTACAATGGTCATTTACAAAGGTCATTGAAAGGTCACCATAATCAGTCTTTTTCAAAGGGCGTTGCCAATCACATTCGAAGACTCGTAATCGACCGCATTCATGGCTCATTTTATATCGTTTCAACGTAGAAATAAACAACGAGAGAAAAGAGAGAAAAAAGACAGAGGGAGAGAGAGATGACGTATGAAAACAGCCCATTAATGCACCTTTAAAGTGTATTCCAATATTTGACGTTGAGTTTTTTTGAGCGGAAATGCTGCCTATTATATAGTGTAATTTATTCAGATAGCAGTTATGGTGATGTTTACTTTCGTGTCGCTTTTCAAAATGTTCATCATTTAAGCATAATGCAAAACGTTACGGAAGAAAATGGAACAGAGAAAAAAAAATGAGTGAATAAAATATGGCGGCCGACGGAAAAAAAAGTGCGAAAGTTTTGACGGAAAACGTTTTCTTAACGTAAAATAGAGAAAAAAAAAGGACAATAAAAATCAATGTCGTCGCACTTCCGTTTCAATTCTCTTGAAATCTAAAGAAGAAGTGATGGAAAGAGTTTTATTTCTTCACTTCAATAAAGATTCCTCGAAAAACGTTTAAAATTACTGAATTCTTGGATGAAAAAAAAAGACGGAAACAGTGCAAAATTGCGAAAATTATTCAAACTAAGCGAAATTTTGTCGAGAAAAACCGCTGTATTGTTCGATCGCTCGAGAATATACGAACCCGAATAGTTGAATGAGATACGCTTTAAAAAGTCTCAAATTTCCTCAAAATTTCCTCCAAATTTTTGCAACTCGATAGTTATCTAGGTTGACATTGAAGAATTTAAAAATTGTACTCACATTGTCCGAACGAAATTATCCAAAATAGTCAGAGCACATTTCTGACTTATCAAGCAATGGCGATATATATATATATATATATATATATATATATATATATATATATATCGCCATTCTAAAGCATAAAGCATATCGAAATCACCAAACTCCTCTGGATGAAAATAAATCATACCTCATTTTATGGACTAACAATCATGAGATGGTGTTTTTAATACAATTTTTTAAGAAGAAAGAACGAAAATGTGTTGTTTTAAATATTTTCAGAGTGATTCCCTATGCATAAATATATATATCATTATGAGCTGAACAAATGAGGTCGCATTTTTTGTTCGGAATAGAAAAGAAATTTTTCTATTGANNNGTATTATACGCTTCATACTAGCAAATCGATATGTCTGCGTGTCTGTTGGTGTCGGTCTGTTGATTTGATATGTTCAATTCAATTTGCCACCCAATAAGACGAAAATCTGCGAAACAATCGTGACGAAAATGATTTCAATTACACCGCCAACTAAAAACAATTCTCAGCAAAAACCATTGATGATCGACCTTTCATAGCAAAACACATTTCGATCAATCAATTTTCCAACAAATTATGCAAAAACGACCGCATTCAAGTTTGCAAACTAAAAAACTTGGCATATGAATTGTTGAAGCAATCTAATGAGCGCAAAAATGGAAAAAAAAAACATCAGNNNCATTCAAGTTTGCAAACTAAAAAACTTGGCATATGAATTGTTGAAGCAATCTAATGAGCGCAAAAATGGAAAAAAAAAACATCAGCAATTTTCCAGAGTGCTTATTTGTGCAACCGGTCGGTCTCATCGCAAAAATGGAAAAAAAACATCAGCAATTTTTCACAGTGCTTATTTGTGCAACCGGTCGGTCTCATCGATGGATAAATATGTAGAATTAGAAAAATATCAAAAAGCGGCTCTTGGATGCGGGAAATTCGCAGCACCATATTTGATTTGTACGAGCGCTTATGTCGGCACGTCTATATGTCTGTGCGGGTGTCGGCATATCTGTCGCCGTGTCTGTGAACGTATGTAATGCCGCCTATATTCTAGTGTGTCTGTATTCATTTATGCTGTGCGTGAACGTGTGTATGTATATACGTGTACGTATGCGCGCACTAAACCATCTTTGATCGATTTACACTTTGCGGCAGTCGTTTTTTTTCGCTCACTGAAACATCGAAAAACGTCGTCTGTCTAGCAAAGGGATTCGTTGTTAGATTGGCACCCGTCGCAATTTGCAGCTCTCTATCGAAATTTTTTTTTCTCGGCCAATCCCAATTTCCTGCACAAATCCAAACGATCGAAAAATGAATNTTGAATATACTCATCAACGCTTACAGTGTCCTCTCTTCGCTCTCGTATCAATAATGCTTCCTATCTATTGTTTAATTTTCTGATAAAGGTCAAACTAACCTTTATCTCTTTCAAGAGAAAGAGTAATAGCAAAGGGGGAGGAAAAGAGGGAGGAGTGGACAGGATTGACATATTAGAAATTAGGAATGAAAGAGAGAATTGCCAAATGACACGTTTTTTAAAGACTTCGCAAAAACATCGGAATATAAAGTTATGCANGAATGACACATTTTTAAAGACTTCGCAAAACATCGGAATATAAAGTTATGCACAAAACACAACATAAATATTACTAGAACGAATGGGAAAGCGCGCCAGCTCAGCCGGCACAATATGCGCTTTTAGGACCCCACTCAGTGGGAGCGATGAGTTTCACAAATCGTTAATAAATAAATAACTGCCGAAGTGTGCTAGAGGAGTTGACATGATATGTATGTATGTATTCACCTTTGTATCCCGCCCACCTTTACAACCGGTTTCACAAGTTGTTAACAAGAAAAAATATATATATATGAAAAGATACACAATAACGCTTTGAAATATTTTTCAATGATCCGACTGTATGGACAACTCTCTCGTGCGCAAGAAAAAAAAAGATTCATTCTTTATGACCCGACCGATGCAAAATTTATGCAAATTTTTTATACTTTTGAACGGTTATACCTTATAACAGAATACCGCAAAAATAGCGATCGTTGAAAGAAACCCCGTTATGCATTCTAGAAATATTGCATTCTTTTTAAGAATTAAAACTGAAATTACTATTTCCCTTTTCCCTTAAATTTATTTGTAAAAATATTTATACAATCCAAGTGATAGTTTGATCAAAACAATGTATACTATCAAATGTTGTAATCAGCATCAGAAAATAAAAAATATCTGAAAATAAATGAAAGATTTTACGGTTTTTTGATTGAATTAAATACAAAGAATTGACTTAAAAAATTCTTTGTATTTCCGTAATTAATTTCAGTAAATAATGAATAATATTAGATTTTTTATATAAGCTCTTACCTCTTCGTCGCTTCACCTCCACAGAGAAACATCGTGATCGTATTCGCATGCCAACCGAAGCGATAGCAAATTTAATAGTCGACAGCTAACAAATTAGAAGAATTGCACAATCAGTAAATTTAAAGAGCACGTTGTCGACAAAAGTCGTGAACTTATCAACGAAGTGAACTAGTGGATGTCGACAACAAGTGGACAATAGATGGACAATAGGTGGACAATAAGTGGACAAATACGCAAGCGTTGAAGCGGTTGGCAATTTAATTCGTCGTTCGTATCGATGTAATTAGAATATTTGTTGAAGAAATTTCAACGTGAACGCTATAGAGATGAGCTGCTACGAGTGGATTTCGTTGCTAAAATCGTAGGGGGTGGGGTAGGGTGTTGGGCGTATAGTGCGGCTGCAGCTGCGGTAATATGGGACATGAACGAAGTGCAGAGCACTGCAAATCGAAGAACAAACAACCCACCGCACCGAATGCTAGGATATTTGTGATGCACTCATGAACCATTCACTAAATAAAAATATCCCTAAAAATACAATCCCTCTCTCTCTCACTCTCTCTCTTGTAATGACGTCATTCAATAACACCATTCTAGATATTATCACAAAGTTATGGTTCAATGCCACTCCTACGCTTCCGCAAAAAAAAAGCAATTACAGGTATTTAGCAATAAGATAATATTAGTCAAGTNGAAAAAAAAAAGCAATTACAGGTATATAGCAATAAGATAATATTAGTCAAGTGTATGAAACAATTGATGGTTCAATGCATCATATAGCGAAATGAGATGCGTTAGAGGGATTAGAGTGTATCATACTGGGTGGAGCCTAATTTTGGGCTTTATTGATTTCCGCTATCGCAACGATATTGCAGCAATACATTTGAATGATCGAGTGAATTTAGCAGAAAAAAAAAGAAGGAAAAAAAAAAGAAAAAAAGCAGAATAAATAAATATTCCATTTTAAATAATCGAAAATATCATATTTATATAATTTTAAAACAATTTTAAATAGCTTATAGAATAATAAAAAATATTGAAATGTTTAAGCGTTTATTTAAAATTTCCTTAAAGAACAAGCACTAAATGAATTTTTATATAGTCGTTGACAATCTGTGAAGCACTAAAAGATGCTCGAAAAGGTGCACAAAACCAGCTTAAAGAATAGCAAATGGGTATTCATTCGCAATATTTCACTAAGAAACGAAAGATGTTTTTTTTTCTTTCAAAAGTTGAGATGGAAACCAAGAAAAAAAAACGTATTCAAGTGGGACGACAATGATAAATATATACGTGTTGAACATTCGCTTCAAGTAAAATGGCCACATTCTCGACGAAAAGGGTTGTGAACGAAAAAAAACAACAACAACAACTCAGAATTCAATAAGGGGTCAACAATATGTTATTAGTCGATGAAATTGTATTGGCGTAAAAATGTGGACATTTGCGCCATAAAAAACAATTTGCATCAAACCTCTTGAAGTACTTAGACGATGTTGAAGTTGAGCTTGAGCATTTCGACTCATATTTCAATTTCTTCTTTAACGATAGAAAAACAAAAAATGCTCAACACTAAACGAATGGAACAAGAAGAATGTTTGAATTCTTTTCTGATATAAAAATGATCATCATTTGATTTATTCTTAAACTAACACAAACAGATTTGATGATTGAGAAAAGTTTTTTATTGCCAACTCGAAGTGCAGTAATTAATTTTGATTAATATAGCAACAAATGGAAAATACTCGACAACTAGACCATCAATTATTTTGAAGTAATTAATCTTAGAGAATGCTAACATGGTACTGCAACTTCATTTTTTTTTAATAACGATAAACTGTGCAGCATTTAATNATAACACAAACAGATTTGATGATTGATAAAAGTTTTTATTGCCAACTCGAAGTGCAGTAATCAATTTTGATTAATATAGCAACAAATGGAAAATACTCGACAACTAGACCATCAATTATTTTGAAGTAATTAATCTTAGAGAATGCTAACATGGTACTGCAACTTCATTTTTTTTTAATAACGATAAACTGTGCAGCATTTAATGCCGCATGATTGCATTTCCGTTAAGTAACAATATACCTGTTGTAGTGTTGTATAAATTTCAGGTAAAGTGAATTGCTAAATACAAGATAGCAGCAGTCATTAATGCTGAGGTTGTTTTTTGTTTTGTTTAAATATTTTAGTTTAAAAGTGAATAACAATAATAATTTAATGCAGCACTAAAGAGTTCTCAAATTCATATCTCTCAGGTGGCTCTCTTATACGACCAAAAATCAAACTCATCTGAGAAGTGCATATTGAACAGCTGATAGAAATGGATCGCTGTAATTGCACATATGTTTTAAATGAGATGCAATAAATTTATAGGTAAAGGTGGAAAAAAAAGACGACCTACATGTCAGAATATCAGTGAAAAAAGCATAAATGTTCTTTACAACCATCCCCCTCTCGGCACTTTGCAAAAGCATTCTTTACACCTTTGTTACACCACCCCCCTTCCCTCCGCCCTCTTAACCGCAAAAAAAAACTTGAAAAACTTAACCAAAAAAATATATAGGTTTCCTAAGAGAATATCACTGTTCCTCCATCGAACCGACTAAAGATTTAACTTGTGAATAATGTTAGTTGTCTGATTAAGTGGAAAGGAAATGCAAATAAAAATTAGACAAAAGTCTATACATGCATCAACGAGTAGCATAATGCAACAGTAATGAATTACACTTGATATATTAATTTATCTCGTGTAAGAATTCATTCATTCAAAAAAAAACTTTAATTTACAGCGGCGAGCAGCACAATGCTACAAATGCGCAACTAAAAGAAGAGATAACGAAACTACTTTCTCATATATGTGCATTTGTGTGACATTAATTGCCGGAACTTTCCATAGTTGGTTTTTTTTTGCGATCGCAAAGTACAAAAATGATTTAGTGGAAGATAACTCGAGTAATTTACTTCCCAAGAAAACAATCACTCAACAATTATTTCGAGAAGTTTGCGATGTTCTATGTCAACTACTGGTGTGACAAAATAGCGCATAAAAAAGAACTTAATTATGCCATAATTATATATACGTTACTTCTCAATAATTATTCATGGACAGCAAATTTATTGGCCAGGTAAAGGTGTCGACCTTTTAGAGCACTCATATATGTATGGCATTCGTATAATCAATCGAACGATTCATTTAATTCTCCACAAAAAAAAAGAGTGCCAAATGCCAACCACAAAGGACAAAGAGATGGCATTTGCATTCATAGAATTAGAAAATGAAAGCTCATCATGTACCACATAAGTGAATAGCACAAAATGTAATAAACTTCGCAACAAAATTCTTTTCCAACAAAATCAGACCGTTTTATTGCACATTCCTTCTCGGTTCCATAGAATAGAACTNAATAGAATAGAACTGGAATTGAATGGAATAAAATTAATCGATTGGACGGAATATAAACGCCACTACTCTCTAGATAGCTCATAAACAGTCATATTTGCAACTCGAATTTTCAGCATTCTCGTTCCGCCAGAAAAAAAGAGGTGGTGATTGTAGTGCTCCAATATACCATTCTCATATCAGATAGAGGAATCTGTTCCGTGAATTGCCCAAAGGGAAGCGGAATAGAAATTTGAAGCAATGCTTAGAAATTTCGATTTTTATGACAAAACAATTCGCTGGTGTATTTGATGTATTTTCTANTTTAGAAATTTCGATTTTTTATGACAAAACAATCCGCTGGTGTATTTGATGTATTTTCTACAAATCTATTGAATCGCAAATGTTCGTTATGAATAGAGAGCTGTAATTGGCGGCTAAAAATAATGACAGCGCAAAATTCTATGAGAATTTAGATGTAGTATAGTCATGTATATATCATATTCTATCATAACTTGATCTTTCTAAGCAATTGCTCAAAATATGCCCTAAAATCTGCTCCTCATTCCTCTTCCGAAAATGCTTCGCTGGCAGAATATCATTATTCATCGTCATGCCATACAACGCACTAATATCATAGATAACACACGATACAATTCCATGTCGTTCGTTATTTATATCCGCATCAAACATAAGTTCAAATGTATTGGAAATACTGTGAGAGAATAGTAAGAGCGAGAAAAACATTGACATAAAAATACGATTCGTCAATATAATACTCTTCATGTTATGATCGCTTCATGAAATAATTCATGTTAAGCTATCGATTGGCCTATAATTCTATTGACTAACAAAATTATATACTAGAGTTCAAATGAAGAGGACGACAGCATGGATAGGAATTGATAAACTTCTGAACTCGAAAAAAAGCTTTAAAAGATGAAATAAAAAATAGCAAAATGTTTAGTAATTTTTGAGCCGTTATCCAATTTCAGTGGTTTATATCCGCCTACGCATCTAGAAAAATTGCTTCCTTTAGTGAATAGCTTTCGTCTGAATGGAAAATGTTGCGTCATCTTTCGTGGGAATCAACTAGAATCACGTAGAACGTAATGCGAATAGACGCATATTTTACGTGGGGTCTTGATGTTCACATTAGTATTCACCTTGCGAAGCGTTTTCTGAGTATCGTCGAGACATATATTTCGAATAGTTAGTGAAGAGATAAGCCGTGTAGGGGTAAGAGGGAATGAAAAATGTTGCATGAGCAAGGGAAAGGAAGAGGCAAAGTGCTGTGAGGAATTGGTGGAGGTAAGAGGAAAAGCGAAACTTTCCAGCTTTAGCTAACACAAACGACCCTCATCGCAAATATAACAATAACATATCCAAGCATTTTATGCGAAAATATCCATCAAAAAATCTCGATTCCTATCCCAAATTATTCAGATCTTAACTCATGATATTATTTCGAATCATGCATATCATCTCCAGTGCTATATTCTTCCCCAATATGGAGCCCATTCTAAACTTTTATGCTCATCAACGTGTGAGCAACACTTAGATGATGTGATGTCGAACACACACACTCTCTCAATAGAAACTGTGTCACCATTGTGTCCATGAATGCTGTCTGCGTATGTCCAAATATGTGTGTNGGTATGTCCAAGTATATGTGTGCACGTGTGCCCAGGCTACGTTTGTTTATGCGTGTATGTGTGTAGGTTATTTTTCTTCATATGTGTATATGTGCGCAGACCATGTTTGTATGTTTGTGATATGTGTGCAGGTTATGTTTGTTTGCATGCGTATGTGTGCAAAGGCTACGTTCGTTTGTGCGTGTATGTGTGTGCAGGTTATTTTTCTTTGTGTGTGTGTCGTGTGTGAATATGTGTGTGTGTGCACGCAGTTTACGTTTGTTTCCGTAAGTCTGCGNGTGTGTCGTGTGTGAATATGTGTGCGTGTGCACGCAGTTTACGTTTATTTCCGTAAGTCTGCGCAGGTTATGTTTGTTTGCGTACGTGTGCGCAGGTTATGTTTGTTTGCGTACGTGTGCGCAGGTTATGTTTGTTTGCGTACGTGTGCGCAGGTTATGTTTGTTGGCGTACGTGTGCGCAGGTTATGTTTGTTGGCGTACGCGTGCGCAGATTATGTTTGTTTGTATATGTCTGTGCGTGTATGTCACTTTTTTGTGTGTGTAGGCTATATCTGTTTGTGTATGTGTGCACGTGTATATGCACGCAGTCGCCATTGTAGTTATATAGCAGAATGTGCAATGCGCTTTTTGTATGCGTCTATCGACACAGCAATTCGCATCACGTTTTCGAGTGGGTGCGGTACGATACCTGAGAGAGGAGATAAGCGAACAATCACTTCGATTGGTGGCCAAAGTGTGAGAAAAATTTTCCCCCAAAGTGCAAAAAATAAATCCATCACTAACGGTACAGTGTTGCCTCTCTACTACCGATTGAAACGTGCATTACATTGGCTTCGTTGAGCTCTAAATGATGAGGACGAAGATGTGAATTGCAAAAAATGGCACTGAGGTAGAGGGGAAGAGTAGAGGGGGGGGGGGG
>JAARMF010004338.1:0-11267 GCA_022844705.1 Toxascaris leonina
CCCATATACATATATGTAGCACCCGCAGTAGCCATTCAACTAAAACAGATCATATTATCTTAATCTCGAAGCGCCACAGAAGAAACATCGAAATCGAAGCGTTGCCCATGTTCTCTTCGCTGGATTTTCCCCATTGTCTTTGGATCTTTTCATTTATACTCTGCAACTTTTGTGAACTTTTTTCCAGTTTGGACCTCTTCAGTCTGTTAGAAAGAGCGGATTTTTACTGGTTGGGTGGAAGGGAGTGGAAGCGGAAAGAAGGAAGAGGAGGCAAAGTGGAAAGCGAATGCCTTTTACGATTGCTCAGAACGAATCCTCTTAGTGGAGCAAATTTGGAAGTAAAACCCCCAAGAAATTCGCTTCTCGAAGAGAGAAAAATTTGCGATTGTTGATTAGATTTTCCGCCTTTCTAATGTGAATTAAGTTGACGCTCATAAATGACTGATTTGCCAATAACTTCACCTTTCGCACAATGATTCTTTATTATTCATTAATTCTTTCTTCATTTAAAAATTCATTTTGTAATAAATCGATTAAAAACTATTCTTCCCAACGTTGTTTTTTTTTTTTTTTTTTTTTTTTTTTTTTTTTTTGAGGACTCCAACACGTTTTTTCTCTCTTTCTTTTTGAAATCTGATCAATCATACGACTGTTAAAAACATTTCCGGCAGATGTTGTATCAAATCATTGACGTTTTTTATTTGCACCTTTGTTTACGAGCTTTCTGCCCAATTTTTATTTACAATTTTTATTTTCTATCTCATCATCATATCCCCCTCTATTTTTGCACTCCCTATCAAAAAAAAAGAAAAAAAAATTGCGGTGCCTCCACTCGCATATCAGTTAAGTGACGCATGCCGAATTAGATGAATATTTATTTATGAATATAGAATAGCTTCGATTATAGTATTAAACTGTCATTACTTTCTTCTTTTTTTTTCTGCACGATATGAAGAGAAGCAATGCCAATTGATGCATCGTTGAGCTTTTGCTGATATAACTTATGAGGCTTGTTATGTCACCAATAAGTTCGTCGGAAGGAGGGGAAGGGAGGGAGGGTTCATATAGAGGCAACGCACTGAGGAGATGAAAAGTGGATGCATTTGTGTGAGGACATCATGTTGAATAGTGAAGGATTGTGGAGTGCATTCTTATGAGGTGAGGAGGCGTGAATGCTGGCATTATTGTGCTGTGAGCGGTGGCACTTTATGTGAGCGCTAATTATGCTGGAAGCTGATATAGCTGGTGGAGAGTGAGAAGCCGTGATGCATGCACCAATATCCGCGAACAAGGAATTTGACCATGGGGCATCTTCGGGTCGCATGGGATATCCTGGGGTCTCGGAACGTCCTCATAAGGTACTCCAGAAAGATTAGACGTCAAGCAAGACAGCAAACCATCCATATCTTTAAAGATCCATGGGATATCCGGATTCTCCAGTCAGAAGTCACTTAGGAATGAACTTTGTGATTCTCCATGAAGTTCATTTCTAGTGACTTCTGACTGGTGCTGACAGCGTTCAAGGAATTAAGAACTTGTCTGCCACGGTTCCCAGACGACTTTCAAGGCGAAGAATGTGCCGCTTTTCAAGATTCTTCCAAATAAAATAGCTAGACGGTTAGTCGCGAACATCCTTAGAAGTGCTTAGGCACAAAACAGTTTTAATTCCTTCCATACAGACGCAGTCCCAATTGTGCAATTTATCAATGGTATGCGCAACAAACGCGCGAAGAAAAAGCTCACGTCTGGAGTTTACATTCACGTAACGACGCAATGAATTCACCCAAAAGAGGGGATTCACGGCTCACCACAAGACTCCGAATCATGAAGTACGTGAAATGCGCGTAAGAAAAGACTCCAAATAATGACGTACGTGAAATGGGCGTAGGAAAAGAATCCGAATCAAGAAGTACGTGAAATGCGCGTAAGAAAAGACTCCGAATCATGAAGTACGTGAAATGCGCGTAAGAAAAGACTCCGAATAATGACGTACGTGAAATGCGCGTAGGAAAAGACTCCAAATCATGAAGAACGTGAAATGCGCGTAAGAAAAGACTCCGAATCATGAAGTACGTGAAATGCGCGTAGGAAAAGACTCCGAATCATAAAGTACGTGAAACGCGCGACTCCGGATCACTTACGTGAAGTGCAAGAGCACATCACGCTATATTGTCGTGGCAAAGCTGGTTATTTCACAAATGATGCAAATTGCGAAATATATGGGTCATGTGACTTGTATGGCATTGTGGCATTGTAGCACTACGGCTCTGTGGCATTATGGATCATGTAGTGATGATGTGCCAAAATGCGTGCGAAACGAGACCTGCGCGAAGCGAACTAAAAACACCATCGGAGTGGCAATATGCGCAGGAGGAGTTTGTACCGTGTAGGGGGACATTTACATACAGTTTCTTTCTCAAAAGGAAAGATAGATCTGCTCACATGGAGTTGGATACTGGGGTCGTTGTTACAGCAGCTAATTTGAACGCTAGAAGAATAGCGGCTGCCATAAATTGTAGAAGCCATCCGTGACTTTGCTGAGCTACATGTGACAGGTTCGAAGCCTAGAGGGGGAGGGGGACGGGGGAGAAGGGGACATAGTGTTTACAGTTGAATACAGCAGATGCAAGATGTTATCGCTGGCTGCAATCGAGAAGGGTACGACCAGTGTCCTTGGTAAACATTGTAGCTGTGCCCTTGGAGGAATGAGGGCGTTCATGTGGTCAATCTGTAGAGTGCGTTGGTTTCGTGAGCTGTGGAGATGAACAAGAAGTTGGAAGATTTGTGCAGTGAATATCCGAGCATATTCGAGGATGAGCCGGGGTATCGTGAGATGGTCGAAGCTCATGTGGACTTTAAGGAAGAGGCTTCACCATTTCGGAAACCATTCTCATCGGCTTGATTCGGTTGAGCCACGAAAGAACCAGTTGAGGAGGAGATGACTCGATAAATGGATGTGGGTTTTCTAAGCTCAATCAAGCGTTCCATGTGAGCTGTTTCCAACGTAAAAGCAAAGGAACCTAATAAAAAAAGTTGGAGTCTGTACAAATTTTTCCGTGGGTTTGGTGGGAAGACTCGTGATTGCCTTTTATCCTATAGCAAAGCCAGAGGATCTTTACTAGGCGCTCCAAATAGGTGAGAAATTCGTGAAGTTGGATCTTTTCGATGTCCTCCCCATTCACAGATCGAGGTGGATGATAGCTCTAAGAAACCGATGATAACAAACCCACACAAAGGATTCTTCCGACATATAATCTTTTGTCATTTTGGCGTTACATCGGCGTCAGCGACTTTACAAAAATGTCATGAGCATTACGCTGGTTGGGATCCCTCATATGGTTGCGTATTTAGATGACGTCATACTGTTCGAAAAAGATGAGGTGAAAAATCTTTGCAACAATGAGTGACGTGCTATGCAACGCTAAAGAACGAGGTTTTCTACATTCACAAAGAAATTTGTGCTATTCATGAAAAGCGAAATTAAATAGTCGGAAGATATTCTGAGTGCGGGCCTAAAAGTGATAGCAGGTCTAAGGAAGACTGGCGCAGCGGTGAGGATGTCACCTTCACAAAATGCGTCACGAAATGTGATTTTTCATTGGAATGCACATTTGGTGGAAATATATGCTCATTGAATGAGATTTAGAAAGGTGGAGTTCGAGAAATTCAGTGGCAATGGGAGAAAACGTAGACTGAAACGATTAAGGTAACAAAGATGTCAGATTCGCTAATGCTTCTTAGGCATTACCATTTGCGTTCATGAAACATTTTAGCTGCAGATGCATCCAGTGAATGGTTTGGGGTAGTCATCTATCACCTATTGACCGTATAAAGGTTATTATAAGGTTATTGACCCTATAAAGGTTATTGATGAACCTACAAAGGTTATTGTCTATAAATCGATGATGCTTTGTGCGGATCAGAAAAAATGCGCACAATTGGATAAAGAAGTTTCGAGCATTGTTTATGGCTTTACAGGTATTCAAGAGAAGGGAGATTTGTGTTATTCACGGATCACGAGTCCTTTATATCGATTTTTGGCTCGAAGAAAAAGGAGTGTAGCAAAGAGCACCGTTCGAATTAATGTTCTAAGCTGTTGCACACATGAATTATGACTTTCGAGTGAAAAACCTCAACATCGAAGAACTAGATAAGCTAGCCGACCTTTTGTGATTATCTGTCTCGAGTGATGGCGAAGGAAGGGGGGACGGGTGGGGAAGGAGAGTGTTGTTCATGATTGATAGAATGATTATCATCTCATTGAGGTCAAGTTTGTAAGCAAAATCCCCTACGCTTATCTTCAGTATAGATTTGGCGTTCCTTTCTAGAGATCAACCACCTCTTCTCACTGACTCTTCATACTAATAGCTGGAGGGTATTTTGAACAAAAAGTTTTTTTTTTAAAAAGCATGAAGAATTCCTTTTCAAAAACAATTGCGACAAGGAAAAAAGCTTCCGGTTGGATGATCGATTTTCCGCTTCTCTATTGTCAAATAAGATTAAGCTCACATGTCGATGAAAGGCATTAAGCTAGCCATTCGAACACATATGCTCAAAGAGAATGCTCTCTTGTATTTTTCATAAATCAATCAAACATCCACAGTTCGATGTCGATAACGAGTAGGAAAAACAAAAACTTTGAGTTGTCATTTCAAAGAAACATTCTCGTTTCCGATAGCGATAGTAATATGTTGAAAACTTCCTACTCAATGACAAGTGAAATTTTTAGTGAATGACAAATGACAAATGACGAATGACCAAAGAAAATGACAAATAACCAAAAAAGTGACAAATGACCAAAAAAGTGACAAATGACAAAAGAAAATGACAAATGGCCAGAGAAAATGACAAATGACCAAAGAAAATGACAAATAATAACAATTGTTGAAAAATATTTGAGGTGATTTTACAATTTTTACGCTAAATCGGTTTAATGTGCGCGTAATAGCAGTCTTTGCAACTATTTCCTTCTATAATTGAAATATCGTTTTTCATTCTTAATTGAAATAAAAGATAAAAAATTCAAAAAAAAAAATTCAGTAGGAGATATTTTAAGCCACGGCTGAAAAATTAGCAACGTTGAACATGTTGTTGTGTAGGAAAGAAATTCGTTAAGTTCGTCAAAAAAAAGTGCTCTCTAGCATTAGGGCATTTGTCCGTTGATGAATGTTGAAAGGTCGAAACATTTCTTTCGTTTCGATATTGCACCTACTCGTCCATAAACGAATTGCTTTCTATTGAAGCTATTCGATCCGAAATTCCTCAAGAAGTTTGAATTAAACTTTTTTTTTTCAGCATATTGAGAGTGCATCATTCATATATGCATAGATGCGTAATTTTTGAAGATATATGCTACCATATCTCATGTAATAGATATTGCACTAATGTTTTTCACGAATCTATGAGTGGATACTATGAGAGTTTTGTTTAAAATGAGGTCATTTTATTCGCGAAATATTTCCCACTAAATTTTTGAATCTATTTTGAAGCATGATTTCTTACTAATGAGAACGAATCTTCATAAGCTACGGATGGAATATTTTCTTTTGGATCATATCTGTTGAATTCACTCATCGCTTATCGATAGCAACAAAATCAATGATGCTTATTCGAATGTTTCGCAATAATTAATTCCGGGTATTGGAAACCAAACGTTAATATGCCATTTCGATTTATTATTCCTTTCATCGGCTTTATAAAGTCTAAAAAATTAAAGAAAACTTTTAAATATTATTTCAATGCTAAAGCTATTGAAAAAATAATACAACAACTACAGTTGTTTTGGTCTTGTTTTGGCCTAGCGCTTGCCGTCTTATTTCGTCTACTGAAACGTCTAACACTTATTAATTATGCATTCAACATCTGTCGAAACAACCTCTGTGCTCTGTAAAGATGGCTTATCATTAAACATTTGACTGCAATGACTACAGTGATTACCGTCTATCATATTTTATAACAGGTTGAAGTTTTATAAGTTCATTTGATGGCAAGTGAAAATGTTCTTAGTGGCTCAGTGGTACAGCAATCGCTCGGTAAGCGAAAGTTCTTCGGTTCGTCCCCGTCTGTGGACGAAGGTTTTCATTGGTTATCAAGAAAGCAAATAAAGAAAATCATCTCAGTGAAATTTTCATTGGTCATCAAAAACGAAAAATAATTAAAAATTCTCTATAATATTTGCCTGCAAATTTGCCTATTCAAATTTATTGCTGCATTATTAATCCTTCTCACCTGTAACCTAAACCTGCATATTCTTCGAGGTTTATTTGCCTTGTCGCTGAGTGGATTCCCATATTATGTAGGATATCACTTGATCGTTATTTTTTCACTTATTCTTGCTAGCATAAAGAATTTTCTTAGAAAACATTCATGTACATATCCAAAAAGCGGCTAAAAGATTAGCTTATTGCTCCTATGCTCACCTATAATCATAAAGGACGATTCATACATACACACTATAGCTTCTCGAAGAGGATTATGTTTCACTAGGGTATGACGTCATATGACGTCATCTATGTAAATTGCAAAAGTGCAACTTAGAATGTAAGAAATTTTCAACATTTACAATGAAGTATCCTTTTACGTCAATGCGTTTGATCAATCGTAATTTAGTGATTTCTGCGTACGCAAAACTGATTTGTAAGCTCACAAACGACACATCATTACTCGCTTATTTCTTTAATTCTTTTTCAATCTTTCTCACACATTTCTGTTTTTCTTCACATCTTTTTTCACATATTCTATAACCCGACTTTATAGCTTTGTTTCTCGATATTTTGAAAATTACTATTTTTCTTTATATCTCAAGTGTTGTTAATTCAATTTTTTTGTGGTATTTCTCATTTCGTAAATTTATTCTTTCGTCATGTGTGACATATCCCTATGACTATATATTATATGAGCTCGATTTGTAGCACAATTGATAGAGCGTTTAATTATTTCGGGAATATTTCTCGAAATTATTTTAACGATTTTATGAATGAAATATATTTTCTGAAACGTTTAATAGCCATTTTTATTGCATATTTCATTTTTATTTATTTTTATTTTTATTTTTCGTTTCTCTCCTTTTCCATTTTTTATTCATTTTTATTTTTATCTTTCGTTTCTCTTGTTTTCTATTTTTGCAATATGATTGATCCGCCACGATAAGTTTGTCGTGAAAAATACTCAAAGAATACTGTTTTAGAGTCTATTCTATGACTACAAGAAAATAGATAGAAAAGAGTAGTGCAATTACCGTTTTTTGATTTATGCATCCAATGATTTACGCGAGAAAGTTTTTGAAATACTCTCTTTATTTCCTTGCAATTTCCGCCATTTATTTCCGCATTATCATTTAGTGGTAATTAGTGAAATTCATATAGTGCGCTTATATTAAGCTCATAAATCTAAAGCAAACTCCATAAATAATTAAAATCAACTACACTGAGGAATTACCTTGCTAGATATTGCGATATCAATAGATAGAGACTAAAAGTGAATGCAAAGAGACAACGATTCGTGAGATTCACTTCAATATCTTTGCGGTGAGATTCTAGAAATGGATTAAGGATCGAGCATGAAGAGGATGGTGTCTCCCAACGTAGTTGATAGTTTCCAATAAAAAGGACATACACGCATCAACAAATCTCTCAGCTATTTTATAGTCAGGCATGGATCTTTTGAACTTGTCTCTCGGCAATATTAACTCAAAGGTCTATATTATTGCATGCTGCAGTAATATTACCGGACACCAGTAAGCGGACTCTTTTGTTACTGGTGATTGCAAGGTGTTACAGTCACCGAATAGGACTCCTTCGTAACATCGCTGTTGCACCAGCGCGACAGAGTGGAGAGGGGCGGACAGGGGGGGGGGGGNNNGGGGGCGTAGACCAATTTAGCCTTCTTTTGCGCAACCCGACAAACAAAGAGGACTGTCTGACATCGGTGCCCCTTATCGAAAATTCGACATCAACCGATTGTCTGATATCCGGCAGCAGTACGCATCCAACATCTGCCATCAGCAACGATCTTTCATCAGTGTTGTTGACGATCATGGACAGATGTATGAAATAATTTTAAGAGCGCTTTCTATGCAGGACAGTTGTCATTGATGGCGCGCTTAATTTATTAGCTAGAATTTAGCAAATAAACAAGTGAGAGAGCATTTTATAGACCTTTGAATAGCTAGGCATACTATTGTTAATTACGCTATAAATAGCGATAGTAAACAGCAATAGCCGTTTTCTCCACAAAATTTAGCAACTCGATCACAAAATTTGAGCAACGATTCCGCTAAAATAGTCGACTAATAGTCACCAAGGGGAATTTGTATATCGGATCCATTCACATACAATAAGCGATTGGGTGAAGCCTAGCAATAACAGCATATCGATCGATTGCACATATCATTCTTGGCTTAAGCTAGAACGTGATCGATGGTAGCGAAATCCATGAGTGGGTATTAAAAAAATATTGGCCTAGAATATACAGCATGAAAAAGTTGTCAACAACAAAAATCATCAACCGTGCTGTAGAACTAGATTGGTTCATATGAGCAATACTGAGATCCTCCACGAAACTTTATTTAAGACACGACATTATGTTGGCAGTTGTAAACTTGTTTCCTCTAATAAAACTGCCAATTACAGCATATCCTATACCATCAATATCCGTCGAATCAATAGCGATTGCTTTTAAATGATCATCAATGAGATTGATTATCCCCATCGGCATCTCTGATTAGATAATCACTGCGAAATAACCAAAATAATAATAATAATTCCACAACGACACCATTATATCGGCTTATTGAGCACTTTCTCAGTTTTCAACTAAAGAAACGACTTTAATGGTGAAAAATAGCTAAGAAACAAGCATACTTTAACTTCCTATATTTATCAAATGAGAGCTTACGTTGCTAGGTGTTGATATTCTACTAATCAGTCATCAACATTACAATGTCTTCGTTGTTGATCGTCAGCTTGATCGCCTATAGCTCGAAGGCGGCTCATTCATGATACCCGAATTCGTTGGTCTTCTTCACCCATTCTGCCTATACGTCACAGTAACGATCCAGTTCCGATGGAGTGAATCAGGAGATCGGTTAGCTGTAGTGTCCACTTCAGGGAAAACCGGGGCACTTTGCAATCCAGCATATCTTCTGAAAATCGCAATGTTTGCAGTTCGTTTGTTGATTTAAAAATGACATCATTTGAATGAAGCACCTGCTGAAAATGACGTCATTTGACAGAAAATCTTATTAAAAATGATATCATTTGAGCGAAACACCTTGATACTTCGGCAATCAACAAAGGCGAATCATTCAGAGCTTTTCTTCATAGTTTTCTTCGATTTTTTTTTCAAATTCAGCTTTAGTGGGACATGTATTGATGGTATTTTTCGATCGTCCTCATTGCCGTTAATCTCTTAGATGAACAGTTGAACGGGTTTTCATATATTATGAAACGATTATCGACGCCTACGTCTTGTCTCGTCTATCGAAAATGTAGCCATTATTTGTGGAATTTATTTTCGTTATTTAAACTATTTATTGCAAACAGCTTAAGACAGGAAGGCGAAATAACCTCTGCATGTATTTAGTGAGTGTATTTTATTTATCGTCCGGGCGAAAAAGAATTGACGACTTCCGCAGCTATCGTTCGGATTATTAGTTGAATCGCTTGTCCAAGCGTGATAGAAGGAAGCGATCAAACGCTGACACATCATAAACAATCCTTCAACGTTTTCTATTTTCAATCGTTCTCCTTTTCCTCTTTTTTTTTCTCCATCATTTAATATGGTTATTAATTTTTCGATTCGCCTGAAATCTTTTGAAAAAAATTCGAAATTTCTTTGAGAAGAAAATCAATCTCTTTAAATATTGAAATTTTCTCACCATATATGTATGCATCCATTTTATTTTTTGTACTTAATATTCATATTCATTTCATGAATTACCCATATATATTTTATAATTGCCCACAGCTCGGTTCAGATTGAAATTAAATGATTATGGAGTTGCTTCTCAATGATAATCGAGTAAAATTAAATTGTCCACGAGAACGTTTCAATCGAATAATAATTGAATTAAATTCTTGCACGAACTTAAACGTTGAGGAGTTCGAATTGACGAATTAAGAGCATAATATTTGATGCGTTTTTTCGAATAAACTAGTTTGATTTGTGATCCGAAGAATTGAATTACTCGATGAAAGATTTTCTGTATTTTAATTACTTTAAAAGGTCGATTATTCGAAACTATTTCGCATTCTATGAATTTTATCTCTTCGATGTACAATTAAATGCAATTCCCATTTGGGTTAATTTCGTTTGAGCGTTGTAAATCTTTCGTATTTTGTTTACGACTGAGAGCTACCAGACAATTGAGCTGTTTTTGAGGAGCGAATAGAAATGAAAGTTTTAAGCGGAAAAACAAACACATTTATAGATGATTGATAGCGTTAAGTTGATTATAAAATTATGAATTCAGTTGGAAAAATTTGATAAATTGAGCAAAAAAAACTTTTTATTTAACTTCAGTTCATTTTTTTTTCTCAAATTTTAGAGCAAAAAGATTTTAGAAAATTGATTGAGTTTTAGACCAAAAAGCGGACAACTTTTTTTTTTTCAATTCAAAATATTCACGAGCTAATTCCTATTCAGCATTTCACTCGAAATTTTCGTATTTCATTCAGTTGTGTGTTGAATTTATTTCGTCCACTAGATTTTATTTATTTATTTATTTATTTGTTCATCTATTTATTTATTTATTCATTTGTAAATTTATTCATTGTAATTTATCATTTTTTTTCTTTTTATTTTTATAATCTTTTCTGATAGAACCGTACACCTTCATTAGTTGCAAGCAGCAGCAAAGGCAATCATCGTCCTTATATTTAATCACATTTAATTTTGCCATATAACACGAGCAGATGCACTTTGTAGAGAGAACAATTAGTGAAATTGCAAAAGAACGATTGGGGCAAATCAAAAGAACGATCGTGAACGCTTTCAAAACTCGAATAGTTAGTTGAAGGAATCGTCGATATAAAATTTCGATCTATTTGCAGAATTTTTTCAATATTATAAAGAGGATTTTAATTTTCTTTTTCAGGAGAGCCCAATGTTTTTTCTCAGTAATTAAACTGATATCAATTTCGAAATATTTCGTCGTCTTAATTTTTCAGTTCTTACTGCATCCGATGAAAATAATATGGCCTTCATAAGGCACGTTGGAAATACCGCACAGTAAGGGGTAAATTAACCACTGGGGCACTATTTTTTTT
>JAARMF010004340.1:2153-15603 GCA_022844705.1 Toxascaris leonina
GGCGGTGCATAGAGAAAAAGAATGGCAGATGTCGTAGTGCTTTTGGTAGAAGAGAACTTTTGATGTTTTTTCAAAGGATTTTTCATGCACTGTCCCCTTTTCTTGGCTTTCTGGCAAATGAGTGTTGCGACATAGCATGTCCTTAAAGAATAATATGGGAGAACAGCGAACTGCAGTGCGCCTCGAAGAGTGTTTTTTATGAGATGTTGTTGTATTCCGAGGTATTTGTGGTTTGTATTTCGTTTTTTTATAGTTTGTAGTGAGAAAAATATACTTTCAGGCTTGAATTAACTTTTAATTGTTCACTCCACATGGAAAAGCATTGATTACGACAGCAAATTAACGAACTGTCTGGAAATGAGGAGTCAGACGTTTTTATTGATGTCCGGAAAGCAACTTATATTTTACATAACTCGACACTACTTGCACATTTTGAAATTATTAATGCAATTGACTCTCTCAGCTTTTTTCTATTCCTCTGAATTATCTAAAATTGTTTTTTTCTTAGTCACCACTTGGTGCAATTATTTTTAATAATCTCTTGCATTATTTCTCTCCTAACTCGTTCCTTTGAGAATGTCTCTAACAATTTCCGAAGGGATTTCCGGTTTGGCTAATTACGAAAGGATCATATGGACATGTGGCAGATAAATGCGATTGTCTCTGATATGATACGATAACCAATGCATTGTAAGATGTGCACTGTTTTATTGCTATATTTGTGGCTTATGAAGCAAATGTCCAATTGAACACTTGCAAGTAACGAAATTTGCATACAATAAAGCTCTAATCATCGATGCCGAGGTACGAATCAACACAGCAAGAAAGCCATGACGAATCAACGATGAATTCAGCACATCTGTAAGGATTGAGTGTGGATATAACACCTTTGGCATTAATGGATAGTAAGTACGATGCAGCCCCATCGAGAAGTATGTTTGTATTGAACAGCGTTCGAGTGACGAGGTTGTACTGAACAACGTTTTTGCAACGTGATATTCTCGATTCCACGAGTGGTGTCCGCGTCGTTTGCAATATTTACGAAAGTAATAGTTCTTAGAGGATAACCAAGGTCATGTGGAGCAAATCCAGAAATTCATTACCGCAAAATAATTTAGCGAGAAGTAAAGTCTTGAAACGGCAGCAGGAATAGGCGACGCAAATGGCATGAGTGCTATCACAGTAAAGGCGAATGACCGTTGATCTTTGAGCACTTTTAAAGTTTTCAGGCTTTCATGTTAATATTTCGTGTCGACCGTGGTTCATTGTGTTGTAGTCGCTCACATACAACATCAAATGAGAGCCTGCTCACTCTTGCTTGCAAATTTCCCTTTGCCCATTTCACTAGTGTGCTCTCAGCGACGTTCGGCTCAAGGCTCGCTTTGTCCCTTCTCATTGGTATTCCCTCTCCGCCCCCCTTCCCCCCCCCCCGCCCCCTCCTCCCATTCAAGGCATTGTTTCTTTAAGTACAAACGAGGTAACACCTAAAACAAACGCTTTAATGCTTGACATGATGTTGTGTAAGTGTTAAGAGACCAACTAAGCCTAACTAGAAATATAAGAGCATCGCATCGCATGCAAAGGGACTGAGGATACCGATCATACGAAAATATCTTGCATCGCTCCTTGAACGAGAACGGAAGGTTTCAGTATTAATGAGGCATAGGTAACGAATACTCAGTGAAGCATTTCAACTGAAATTCAGCCTCTGCTTCGATTTGAGCAAATTTGTTTCGATGCCTGAAACGATATTTCATTTATGAAAGATTGCTGGCGTTGTGTTATCATCAATTGAGCAACCGTGAGGTGTAGATGATATATAAAATTACTCAATGAGAGAATACTCGAGATCGTTGACATAGAGTTATGACGTTTCTCATAATAAATCCGCAAAAAGAATTCTATTTGAATGTTTTAGTTTCTTGAGAGGTTTTTTTTGCCGATGAGTTCCCCGATGCTACGAGAAAAATTTGGCGCAATTCGGCTTCTTAGAATTCACTAAGTCGATCAACGAAGTTCACTTTACAGTTAGTTTCATTGTAAGCAAGCCAAAAAGCGTTGAGCGAGCATTATGAGTTGAGAAATTGGTAAGCGCACCAAGGACCACCACATATATACAAACGTTAATGAAGAATATTAGGAGCATTTTATCGCATCCTCGAATTCGGCTGACTTACAATATACGCCATAGAAACGAGTAAAAGTATTATAATGAGCGACAGCCACTCTTGAGATGACTTCGATTATATAGAAGAGATTCGAGAATTGGGCTGTTGACATTGCTCATCGAAGGGATGCAACATCGAATATGGTGATGTTGTTGTATTGAACGGTCGACTGCAGATGCATTGAATGACACTCGATAGTGCCAATTTCACACCGAATTAACTCATATTAAAACCATTTTGAAGTAATAATTTTGCGGTGGCAATTAATCAACTTACTGTTAAACAATATTTCAAAAACATTGTCAGTTCGAATCCTTTATTTCTATGTTCAGCGCAAAGTGATTACGAAGAAGTTAGATACTCTCACTATTAACCTCGACTCTTAGTGAATTGTGTACTCGTAACATTCATGCAAATCTCTTTAGGTACTATCCTTGAGTGAAGTCAATAAGCAACCATGATTGTGGTATTCGCCCTCGATGCCTTGTCCGACAACTTTTGATTTGTTGCGAAGCACGGGATGTGAGGCCCCGATTATGATAGCAATAAAATAGTGTAAGGAGAAAAAGTAGTTTACTGCCTTGAGGTTGGGAGAGGGAGGGGAGATGAAGGGAGACGCAGATGTTAGACGCACAGATGGTGAAAATGAAAATGTCTAAGGTGCAAGCATGTGAGCCATAAATACCGCAAGTGCAAATGTTTGAGAGCCAAGCGTCAGGAATTCAAATCTGAAGGTTGGACTTTCATGGCATCAGTGGATCCATCCAGTGCTTAGCTGTCGATCCAAATAGTATTTGATAACGCATTAACGAATGATCCTCTTGGTTATCAATATGCGAGGTGAAAAAAAGCATATAGCTTTTTGTTTCCAACGCTGGAAGTCGTCGTCGGTTGTAGCACAAACGAAAGCATCCCAAAATCAAATAGCTCTTTTTTGATTGCAACTGTTTCGAAACAAACTGTGATTTCGACATTGTATATATATATATATATATATATATATATATATATATATATATATATATATANGTTTCCAACGCTGGAAGTCGTCGTCGGTTGTAGCACAAACGAAAGCATCCCAAAATCAAATAGCTCTTTTTTGATTGCAACTGTTTCGAAACAAACTGTGATTTCGACATTGTATATATATATATATATATATATATATATATATATATATATATAATATGCAACTTCTATTGTCTACAGCGTTTAAATCACGGGAAATGCTCCCTTTTTGCAGTCGAATATTGAATGCTTTGCAAGAATGATTTTCGCTCGGTTAGCGCCTCTTCGGTGTACATCCTTCGACAACATCATACATTCACATGCACTTTGTCGGCTTTGGATGAGTCGGTAAGGGATCCGCTGCACTTATGCTAAGCCAGCATAGTTCTACTTTCTAGTCAATTACATATTTGATCCCTCCGCCTTCACCTTACAAATGAAGTTTCGATTTCAAAACGGATGCATGCGTGATCGATTGTTAGGTTGTCCTCCACGGATACACTGCAAATGAAAGATGTGTTGTCTGTCAAAAGAGATAAAGGGTTTTACCTCTACCAGAAAAAAGTGAAACAGGTTAGCAAGAGAGCTGCTTCTGATGTTTTATCGCCAACAGCTAATCATCTGTTTATGACCGAAGAGCCGAAGTTTAGGTCACTGACAACCACCGTTACATGACCCACTTTACACAACTACACAACTCACCACAGTCAGGTGTACAAATATGAGATGCTTAGTAGACAAATGTCGGAAGAAAACTTTTGACGGCAGCGAAGTGGTCCGCAAGCGAAGCATTTGGGCTTCGGAGGAACTTCAGGTGTATTTATGTGCTGTGTTTCTGGAATGACGACTCCTCTCTCTTCGCCGATATTATCTCTATGGTTACATCGAAATATTTGATAGAGCGAGCCTACTATAAGATATTTAAGTTGACAATCGCAATCCCTATATAAGAACGACAATTGCCTTTGTTTCACCTTCAAAAATTTTTGTCTTCCAAAATTTCAATATCTCACATACACTGTGATGAATACAAGACAGGATTCTACTGCATCTTACTGCATGCGTCCTGAGATTTTAGGTTAGATCGTGCGGCGTGATCGGAAAAGGAGATGATCTCTTTAGTGCAGATGTTTTGTTTTTTTCGGGAATGCATCAATGGCCACACATCTCTCCCAAAATCTTGCCCACCGAGTGCCTCATGTGGATATTTTGAAGCCGTTCTTTTCCAGTGCACATGACCTCAAGCAGCTGATCAAGAAGACGTTCCGCATTCAGCGGGTGAACAAATACGCTCGCAACGAAAGTATCTTAACAATCCAGCACTTATCGAAGCTCGTGTGGGGTCATCGGAAATTACTGTTATTAGGTGGCCTTTCTTGTCTTCATGCAGCTCCTTGCGAAAAGTATTCGTAAGGTTGACTCCGACGTCAGGCTTTTCGAAGATTTCATTAATCGTTACGTTGTTGGCAATGATGTGGTCTCGACCAGTGGAGGCAGTAAATTGCTTGACGTCTGAAAGAAGGATCGATTGCTGCCATCTTTTTCTTCTTAAAGTGCTGATAAAGCATCGGCTACATAGGTTGAAGAATGTCTGCGAGCAGTTTAACTCTGTGCCTCTTTTCAAGTTGCAGCCCCTGCACATAGTGGTTGTTGCATGGTCGATGTCTGCATCTGCCTCAAGTACTGTCCCACTGTTGATGACGACTAGCCAGTGCATTCACTGTCCCGCGTACCAGCGGCTCGATAGTTTTCGTATAATCGCCCACGGACATAATACTCGCGAATATCAACCATGAGCAATATTGTCATGGTAGAGGCCTCGAGAATAATAAAGAACCGATGGCGGAGAGCCGATCACTGATAAACATATGATGTGATCGTTTCCTTAATGGTACCACCGCCCATTCCATTGGCATCGCAACCGGCCGGCGTTTGCAATTGTGGGACGTGAAGCAGAGCACTCGATTTGAAGATTTGCCAAGGAGCATCCAGAAGTGCATTGGTGGTAGTTTTATTGCATCGCACCATCGATATTCTTTGGTTGCTTTTAAGATATTCTGCAGGGGCTTTTACACAAACAGCAGCTTTTTTTCACAAACTTTGCACTGACAGCAAACTACTCGGATGGTTTGTTTTATATACAGCAGCTCTCCGAACAAGTTTAATAGCAACCTTGGTAGTAGGTTTTACATTGCCTCGTAATGCATGTTTTGATAGCAGTTCTCTGAAGCTTTTCATAGAACACATTACAGCAACTAGCTTATGCACTTATAGTGGCCTTCAAGTGCTCATATCAAAGTAGATTCATAGCACTTGTTAAGTCAGGTGTTGTAATTTCTATATTCCCTAAAAGCCGTCAAATTCCTAACAAATTTTATGATAGTGACATAAACGATTACTCGTTCTTCAAGGGGTTTTACACCTTTTCCACGATGTATCAAATTCCACAATGGTCGCTATAGAAATTTTCAACAAAATTTGCTATGCACTATTCCAAGAGGCGTCGGAGAGAGGAGCTTAGTGCCCCTAAAAAGAATTCTTGAAGATTGCCGTTCTTTTTGAATGCAAACTTCTCGGCTTCGTTATGAAAATTTCGGGTTTACCTGAAAACTCGTAATGTCTCATTGTTATAAGAGGAACGTCAAAGTTACTTCAACGCTTCGAAAACATAACGAGTTTTTGTGGCACTAAGCAGACTGAGTCGTCAAAAATGCACAACGGGAACTTGGCATCCTGAGGAAAATTAGTGAACCGCATCATAAGCCCCAGGTTCAGCAAAACTAAATTGAACTTTACTGTCATTTTTCATAGACTGTTCACCTTTGTGCCGATCTTTGTCATCTTCGTCCAGAGGAACAGAACAAGTATAAATATGATGTATCATCTTCACTTTCGAAGATATAGGCTCCCTTTGAACCTAACCATCAATTTTGCAGGAACATAATGGAAACTATCAGCCCACTTGTATTAACAGCCGGACACAAAGCACAAGAAGAAAAGACTCTGACTGTGTAGTGCAGAAACCTTGTTGCTATGCGGTTACATGAAGCAAACTCCCAGCAGCTTCGTTTGTTAATGCACCCGAACAATGCAGACAATAAATAATACCTTTATTTACCTTTTATTACACGTGCGCAAGTTCACATTTTTCAAATTTCAAAACACCGTTCAAGCCCAGGCATATATTCAAACCAATGCAGCAACCAAAGACTCGTCGCTACTACCTCCATTTCCTCCCCTCTCCTCAATTAATGACTTCCTTCGGATCACAAGATTCCGATCCCGTATTTATTGTTGCAAACTTAATTAATGCATCAAACAACAAATAAAGAAATAGCAATAGTGATATCAGGCATTTACAATTCAATTCTTATGTTTTAGAATTTTCAAAAAGGCTCCAATCATGAATACAACAGCAGGAATGCGGAGGTGGGAAACGAGAATCAGATGGAAGTTTTGAACTTGTAAATGAACGGAGAGAAGAGTAGGAAGTGACGATTTCCTCTCTCCGTCTTAACTAAAAGAAGGGTATAAAATAAGCGACAAATCTTTGAGATGCAACGCATTGCCCGTCAAATCACACTGGTGTTTGTCAAGAGTCACGCGCATTTCATTGTCAATTTCTACCGTACACAATCGATGAGCAAGAAAAATTAGCCGCAAGTAATATCAATGAATGAATATATTTCTTCGTAGAAAAATTCTTTTCTTCAAGCAAAAACACAAAATGCAGCAAAAGTCGAGAAAGAGAGACGAACAAACCAAACACCCTATAAGTTCATTTGAGAAAAGAAACGAATCCACAGCACTGGAAAAGAGAGGGAAGGAATGATGAGGGGAGATGAAGTAGTTGAAGAGGATGAAATAGTTTATGAAGGTTCATCTCAACATGGTCTCTCTTAGTTTCTTTCCTAAAATTTCTCCTCATCCACAAAACAAATTTCGATTCGAAATTTGTTTGCTGAATCCCTTACAATAAACGTCTTCCAAACAATATATTTTCTTTCAAACGCTGATCGAATTTTTGAGGGGAACAATTAATTAACTATTATGTAAATAAGAATCTAAACGATCAGAAAGTTGCCACTCTCAAATCTCAACATCTAAGCTCCGAATTGTTGCCATTGAGTTAACGATTCACATAAACATAACTCATTGACTATGAAGTAATCCAGAGTGTCCCTCCTCAACAAAGTATGCATCACAGACACGCCAAGTTGGCGTAGTAAAGTGTTACACATCGGTCACTTGATCATTGTGGACCAGTTGCGCTTTATCGCCCTCTCCTTTGACAGCCTTCCGCGGTGGTACTGAAGGCCTCAATAGATCGGACTGCGGCGCTAAATGAAGTAATTTCTTAATGCGCACATGAGACGGACATGAGACGAATGTGAGACAAGACCACCGAGGGCTTTCAGTTTCCTTACTTCCATTCTATCAATACGTCGAACGAGTAATCTTTATTCATAGACATCCTTCCATATCTTGATCTGGGACAATAAAAGCCTTAAAACACAGGATACCGCAGTCTACAAATAGTACTGCCGTGATCCACAAAGTTACTACAATGAAATCCCGTACCATAAATGAGCTCATACTGTTTAAAATATATTGTAGTTACCTTATTAACTTTACTTCCGGCACACAAAAGTCAAGGAACTTTTCCAGGACTACTTATTTGTTCACTGAAGCGTTAAAGCTTATTCACTGGGATGGGCTGAACTGGGTCCCGACCATAGCTGCGACAAGGGTAAAAAACAAGCTTCAGAACAGACTCCACTCATTCGCGCAAGATTGAAACCTATTTGTGTTTAATTCTTCAACTTCTGCTTTGAATCTGCACGGCAAGACTTCGGTTATTACAACTAAGATTTAGGGAGAAGCAAAGCAGCGTTGAAGCTTCTATATTTCGAGCTTTCCCTCTCAAATTTTTGAGCCAATTTCGTTTACGTTTAGTGCTGAGTGGTTTTAATGTTTACCTCTAAGTTCGTTTAGTCGATTGCTGAGAACTAAAATACACGCAAACGTCAAAAGGAATAGAAGTTACCGATGACTGCAGAAGATGGTTCAGGTCTGACGTCCGCTGAAGTGAACGATTGGTTACGAGAAGTCGATGCTGTATCGAGGCTAGTCGATGGAGACACCGTATCAGATTCTTCCATTTCATAGACCGGATTCGAGAATGTTGTTGACGATGCCACTCCACCAGCGCCCAATTGAGCCATACTATATTCGACTGGCGTTGCATCACCCTAAACAAACGATGAATCTCTCAACAACAAAAGGAAAGAAGCGAACAAATTGCACCTCACGAAATCCGAATTAAATTTGTCCGCACCGTCGTTACTTTCGACTTCATAACTACCCAACAGCAACTACATAATAGGATGTTACTGACTCTTAGATATGAAAATTAACTGAAATTTGTGCTAAATGAATCCAGCCAAAGAAGGCACCTCAGCGGTTTACCTGTTTATCTGCGATTCAGTCTATCAACGAAGTAATGAGTACAACTCTCTTTCTCAAAGAGAAAGGAATTTGTTGCAATATTTAAAACAAAATTTCATAAACCACAAATGAACGGAAATCAAATTCAGTGCCAAAGAAATATCGACCATCACATTTTAAGTATAACGGTGGAAAACGAACAGGTTTATGGTCGAGTACAGGATTGCTGAACGATATGACATTGCCATGGAAGGAGACTGCACCATCAGCCGCTTCATTCTTCTTGAAGAGTAGAAGACGCTTCTTGTAGAGATTCATTGCCACGAATCCGAGCAATCCTATGCAAGCAAGCATCACCACAACCAAAAGCAGTGCTAGTAAAGCGTTCGAGCCGAATCTTCCAATTAGCTGAAATATGGATCGTCGTTTTATTGTAAACAACAAATGTGATGCAATACTCATATAAGCCTTGCTAATGCATTCGAGCTTTGTAAATTTCATCCCATATTAGCGGCTTAAGGGAATATTTTAATTTCTGTGCTAGCAAGGTTATGAAATTCTATCGATGCAACACAAACATCCCACAAATTTTGTCAATCTTTTGGCATGCGACTATGAATTGTTTCTTTTTTTATTTAACAACAAATGCCCCTGAGAAAATTAATTATAGCGGCGAAGTTATAATATATGTAAAATTTGTAAATGAATTTCATCGAAATTGATTCATAAATTACTTTTCCACATCAAAGTTTGGTAGAATTCGAGGAATTTACGAGGTAATAAAGTTTAGTCGAATTAAAACATCCAGGTGAATTAGTAGCAATGGATATCTGCTGATAACATTTATATATCAACTTCACTATTCCGTCGGAAGAACGAAATGCGCGGTAGGAGGTTTTGCGCCGAATTCAGCAGGTCGGACGGTTACATAGGTTCGTTTTCTTTTCGAGTATTGCTTGACTCAACGAATAAATGGGAGCGGATGGCGGTAACAGTTCTACCGATCGTATGTTGTCTAAAGTTGTTATATGCAGAAATGGTGAAATCTCGAAATTAATAATATACCTGACGGGAGACAGTCGACGCCTTCTGGCAAAGTTCACCTTCAAAGTCGCCGCATTCGCACGTACCATCAAGACGGCAAACACCACCATTTTGACATGAACATTGTTTCGGTAGTGGCAGTTCTTCGATTTGTGTGCTCGCACATGAACCGTCCTAAAACCAATCCATACCTGCTCATACATTGTTGCGTTGCTCCAAGTTGGTTAATCTTCTCGTCAAATTAGCGGAACATTTTTTGGAGTGATCATAGTTGACGACTGATAAGATATTATCAAATCATGCAGGAAGCGTTCACAATTTCTTTCAAAAGAATCTCATAATTATGAGTTTTTGGAAAGTCAGACCTGACCTCAGACTCAGACCCGCATAATCCGAATAATTCGCATAAACAAAACGATCACAGACAAGTGAATCACATTATAGAAGGTGGAACATACGGAAAATATTGTTAGACTGTTTCTTCAAACTTTTTTTTCGCTTTGTGGTGACGGAGCGTGAGAGAATGTTCAAAAAACAAAGAGGTAATCGAACAAATACACAAACCCAAAGAAATAAAACCTAACTGGGCTAATGAGTTATGATGCGGGCATTTAGTTAAGTTGGTCATCGCGTCACAATTTATTTTAATCGGAAGTAAAGCTCACATTGAGCGGCGTCGACTTATCAGGGCATAAGCAAGCATATCCCTTGCGAGGCAGTTCCACACAAAGATGTGTGCAGCTGGCTTGTGCACATGCAGATGTCGCTCGTGCAACGTCGCGTGCGTAACGCTGTTGTACTCGAACGCTATGCACATCCAGAAGATTCGACGCCAGCACATGCATACGACCGCGCCCGAATTTGTCCTGAAATGCGATTATGGTTTCAGTTTCCTCATATCATTGGGTGAATAAGGAGGAAAGAGAGGAAGGTCAAGATGCTGACAGCCCTATGGGCTTAAATAGGAAACTTCCCAAATAAATTTGAGACTTTTTTATTTGACATCGTACAGAAAACTTTCACTCGCAAAATTTAACCTTTGTCCTCAATACTCTAATTTCCGACGTTCACGTTTTTTCCAAGAACCTCTCTTTCCCCTCCCTCCCTCCCCCTGCCAATAACCTTTCAAATTACTCTCAATGCTACTTTGCAATCTAGTGTGAACTGTGCAAAAGATGTTTTACCTGTGTGCACTGCAACTTAAGCTTGTCTACCGGAATGCAACCGAATTTTACTCAAATCCTTCTTTGTACCCTCAGCAGCCCCACTGCTATTCCACTGGATGATTCAAAATAGCAGTTGCAACGAACTTTCCATAAAGCAGAACCAAGCGCACTTTCCCAGAAACTTCACAAAATTCTTTGTGTCGATGTAAAACATATTTGAAAGCATTTTTTTGTAATATTTTTTAAAAATCGTTTAAAGAAAATTCAAAAAAGTAATAATTAAAGAAGAACTGAATTTAACGAAAGTCAAAAAAAAACGCGAAAAATTTCGATTAGAGTGATTTCAGCAAAGATGATCACTTTTCCACTGAAAAATAAAATATTGCAGAGGATAAAACACTTTAAAAAAGAGCAAAAATAAATGTGTCATGTTGTGGTATTTGATATTCAGAAACGTATTGAACAATTTTGGATGGCGAAATAAAGAAACTCCTGCCAATTGATTTTACAGCGAATCGAATGTTTACATAACGAACCTGTACGTATAGATCTTGTGTTTCCTTTGACGCCCAGTAGAGATTATTCTCGAACACATCTATGCACCACGGTGTTCGTCGATCGTGTATGATTGTTGTACGTTTTGTACCTGTATACATTCTCGACTATAGCATTCGAGTGTTTTTAATCGTTAATCCTTCGAATATAAAAAAAAAAATAATTTTATTAGAAAGGATGGAATTGCAAACATATCTGAACAATTTATTGCAAATATCATCAACATGACGGCAGATAAGAAAAGAATTGTTGGAAAGGAATGGATTTGGAAAAGCGAACGGATGGTTAGAATTGGAACATCGATTGCTCACTTCACAAGTGAAAACCGCTAGTGGCTAGTTGTCATTTCATATACCTCCGAGCTCATTTAGTTCTCATATTCTAATGATCGCTCGATGCTAGACTACTTTGCAGGCTTCAAATTCATATAAAACATATTCAAGCTATATAAATATGTAGAAAATATTTCTGAGCAAACAACAGAAGAGAAAAAAGATTTTTCAATGAATTATTTACATTGCGATTGCTAAAGAGGATAAAAACCAATTTTTCATTGTGGCGAACAATTCATTTTTTCGAATGATATTTAAAGGCTGCAATGTTTATTAGAAATTTATATGACTTGATTCATTGGCATCAAAAACGGAATATAATAAAAATGAGTACCATCTGGCAGAATCGAATCAACTTTATGGTACTTTGGATCGGCCCAATAAATTCGATTCTCTTTCGCCTCATCGATAGCCATTGAAGTGGGTGAATAGATCAACTCGTTCGCAATTACCTTCAGTTTGCACGTCGTTATCGTTAAATTCATTTTAAAAAACCTATGACATATCGGATTTTATTTAACTAATAGTCCATCTCCGCCATTTTTCAAATTCTTTCAAATAAGGTTGTTTATTTTGACAAATTTAAAGAGTTGAAGGATGGTGAAGGAATTTGAGGATGAGGTGAAGATGAGTGTCACCTCTTTGAGAGACATTTTGCAGTTAGGAAAAAGCCAGTTCTACTGAATTCAAAACTGATTTTTTGAAGCATAAGAAAAATGAATTATTATTGAAAAGATAAAGGCTGATAAAACAACATCAATTAATAAAGCATAACAATACACAGCGAATAATGCAAACTTGAAAGAGGAATATAGGCAAGCCAGAAAATATAAAATCATTCTATGTATTGGGCAATTTCACCTGCTGAATTTCCCTCAGATATAAGTGATTTGCATCGAAATTAGAGGAGGAAAAAGAATCTGAATTATATTGAATTAAACTGAAATGTGCAATAATTGTCTTTCTATTAAGCAAGCCGAACAGTTCTTTTTTTTTATGTCTTTCGCTAATTATCCAACAGCTAAAATACTGCATTGAACTTTCGATCATTTCCTGTAGTCAGAACAGCTATAAAATGCGCCAATTTAGAATTCCGAGATTTTAAAGGATGATTTTGCATTCAGCGGAAAAAAAGGAGCGGAAGTTGCAGCATAACAAAAGAACACAAATCGGCAAACTTATGATGAGGGGAAGGGGATGAGCGATGGTGGAGGTGAGCGTTGTCCGGATGCGCTCTGTAATCACAAAACGAGAAAAATTTGAAGAAATAACCTCGCGATGTTTCCCATCCATATCTGCGCATTCGATTTTCGCATCGCTACCCGCATCTGCATAGCAAATACGACCGATCTGTGGTGCGACCACGATCGCGGTTGGTACTTGCAAACGCCCGCCAATAATCTTCCGCATATATCGACCATCCGACTTTGCAACGTAGATGGCTCCATCTCCGACCTGGTGCGGCTCCGACATTCGTTTCTTACGTGATATGAAACCTGCCTGATCACCCGAAATTGTTGCTATGAAGAGATTGCTGAAAATTGTGAGAGTTTAAGAAAAAAATGTTTTATGAGTCATTTAGCTGGATGATTCTCTTTACTTGATAATGTGAAAACTCTTTTATAGGAAAAAATTAGAAAGAAAAAACACTCCAAATGATGCAAAGTGTTGTTGACTCTCAAAGTGCGCTTTGACGGTTCACTATTTTATGGTCCTGAGCGCACAATGT
>JAARMF010004347.1:0-10062 GCA_022844705.1 Toxascaris leonina
GAAGTCGGAATTTTGCAAGGGAAAAACGCAGAATCTGATGCAATTCTACGACGTAAATTTCTGCAAAACTGATAGATGCCTCACTGAATTCTATATAAGAACGCATTCGTAGATTTAGACTAATTGCAGCAGCTTATCGTTTAAGGGTGCGCCAAAATATCGAAACATAAGCGATAAGAACGAATTGTAGGCGGCCAACGATAAGCCCGAAGAAGAAATAGGCGAAAATTATGAAAGATAGTAACCGGAAGATATGGTGAAAGAGAATAAAAAAATTTTAAGATTTCAGCAAAAAAAAAGCTATTTTAAGATTTCAGCAAAAAAAAAAGCTAAGATGCGAAATAAAAGGTAAACCACATATGAAATTGGATCGACGCCAAAATTTATATGCATTCGAAAAAAGAAAATTAACGACGAATAGCTAATAGCGATCTGGACACAAAAACGAGCGAGGTCGCTAGCAGTCATTACTTGCGGCTATTTCTTTCAAAGTTGATTCACAACTCTAAAATCGATTCCAATATGCAAATCTTGAATGTTGAGAGATTTAGATGCCCATAAAACTTCTGCATTTCTATTTGGCTTAGAGTGCGAATTCGAATGATCCAAGTTGTTTCTCATATACGTAAAACACTTCGGGATTCGAATTAGCGATCCTTAAACTTCCAAGGTCGACCAACATGACCATACTTTTCGATTGCCACTTTCCCTCTCTCCAGAACTATCTTACAGAAGATTAGCGCCATGCACATAGTAATAGAATGCCCTCATTAGCATCTGGAGCTGCAACATAAATTTTGTCGCTATCGCAAAGCTTCTTTTCGCTCGGCTACTCTTCAAGCTTATCACATATTTTGTGCTATATTTCAAAAGTCTTAGCTTGTAAGACCATCGACATCACTACTTGTCTGCTCGAAATCTAGTTCAGCAAAAGTTTCAAAGTTCTGCCGACTGTATTTCGAAGATTTTGCCGAGTAGATCTTGAGTTGAGAAAAATCGGTTTGGACAAATCAAAACGGATGGAGCTGATGGCATGATTCTTTTTTATGGTTGGGCATTTGAATTGATGAGTGCGAAGAGCGACTTGTGGAGGCATTGTAAGATTGTGCGACATATTACGGGGCGGTAGATTGAGTCATGAAATGCTGATTGTTATTAAAGTGGAGGTGATCAAGTTTAAACCGATGTATAGACAACTGTGCTGTGGAGAGGAATCCAAGGTAGTGAATGAGTTGTGGGGTCGACTTTCTGGAGGTGAACGATAGGTTTTGGAAATACGTATACACTAGTGAATATTGTGGAAAGTGCTTAGGCATGAAGTTGTGCGAATTGAATGTTACAGGACTCTAGTTCGGCACCTATCTTTCGATTGTCGCTTATTTAGTGAAAAACTCATCAATATGATTTTAATCCATCCGGCATTTAGGCAAGAAGAATACTGCTCTAATGCGCAACACTAGAATTGTTCGAGCAGCTTCAATGTAATAGCCAAAGAAGAAAAGAGCGATGGAAGTGAATAATAGATGTTTAGCGATAATCTTGTTGTTATCTTTATTTATGTGTGTTACGTAAAGTGACGATCGCGTATACGATTAGGGTGTGCATCGTTCGTTTCAAAGATGACGTTAGGTGATACTCGGATATCTAGTGTAGTTTATGGACTTCATGAAAACAACATAATGAAATAGTGAAAAAGCATAAGTTGACTAAATATAATATTTGGATTTTTTATCTCATAGCAATTCGTTTTCAAATATAGGTTTATTGCTGTAAAAATCTATATACAATCGTTATGCTTAACATTTCATTTGTATCCCCATAAATTGATAGCTTTCTATCTAATAAATACGCTTATTAATAATTTAATCTTTAATGAACTAATAAAAATTAACGCTATCGATTAGATGATGAACTAGCGGAAGTTGATTACAGCTTAGACTATGCATTTCAATTTATCATAAATGATTATTTATTGTCTGCGCGATTTATTTGCACGATTTTAATCGAAAATGCAATTGTAGATCGTCGAAAGAGCACTACAAGAAGAAAATTTATTATTTGCTATATTTACAATATTTCTTAAGAGCACAACCTTTGAAAATTATCTAATTAAAACCTATCTAGATGAACGATAAGTGGATTTACAATTAAAATACTCAATTATTAGGTTTATGATTCAACCATCATCCTATAGATTTTCGTGATACATTTCAACAAGAATTCAACTATAAGTTTGTTTTTAATTCAAAAACGAGTAGATTGAATATTATTACTATTGTTTGATTAATTATTCGAATGGTTCTTTTCTTTCTTTTTTTTGTTGCGATTATTGTTTCGTTGATTTTCTTCGTGTTAAATTTGTAGGTGCTAGCGCGTACTTGCACTTGCACGACAAAGAGTGATTTTTAGTTGTTCTTATCTTTTATCTTTTTGATAATTTTCTTATCAGTTATCTCTTTTTTTTTCATCATCTTATCACCTTGCCAGAAAATATTTCACCTCAATACGCATAAATATTGCGCAAAATTACTTTTGGTGGAATGATCCAACTGTAGTGTACTAATATTTCATTAGCTCAATGAAAAAAAAAAGAAGAAGAAAGAACTGATTTTTATTATTAGAAAGAGCAATTTTTATTCTTATTATTGAGAGGATTTTTGAAAGAACGATTAGATATATGAACGTCGGTTTTGCCAAAAAACGAGGATGAAAAAGATCAGTAAATAAACACAACTTAGAAATGAGAATAAAAAGAAGAATGCTGTTATATTAGTGAGGCACAATATAGTCTTGTCAAGTCATCAAATATTCTTTAGCCATTAAGTAATGCCGAATAAAGTCTGATTTATGATACGGATGATACGGATTTGAGAATTAGCGATCAAAAAAAAAAAGTGAAAGCTAATCAAACGGAAATGAATGAATGCAAATATACGCAAAGATAGTCATCAAGATTTTAATTCAACAGAGTTCTATGACCAAAAAAAGTGAACATCTGCTCTGTGCAGGTGTAAACACTTGTGCATACCAGGTGTTCACTTTTTTTGGGAAGCGGAAGACAAAAGTAATCGCTCTACCATAAGTAATTCGGCATATGATGCAATCGTCGAAAAGTGAGCAAACGCTTAACCTATACAACTTTCGAAGCAAAAGTCAAGGGACGATTAACAACTGTTCGTGTCGCAGAAATGAAATTTCTGTTTCGGCGATAATTTGATGTCACATGTGACAAAATTCTCTTCGACGGAAGGAGCCATTAGTTAATTCAACACTACAATTACATAGCAGTATGTCGAACGGTTCTCGATGGACTTTCACAAAAACGAGTTAAAGCTGGCTTTAGCCAAAACTAGACGACCTAGACTTTCAGATGATGCTTGCAATTGGGAAGATTTTGAACGATACGGTGCATCCTCCTTCCTCCTTCTGCGCCAACGATAAGGTGCTTATCTGAAGCCCTACCAATCAGGTTGCCCACTTTGAATTCAGTATTTGAAGAAGAACGAATAGTTTACGCTGATTTAGTCAGATTTGCAATGCAAAATGCGATTATTTAATAAAACATAGAAAACGCTAACTTGAGAAATCTTTCAAAATAATTTTCATAGAACACTTAATTTTTCTTTCATTTTAGTCCATATGGGCGCTCGGACTATGCTCACTTGTCGACTCCGTGCTGGGAACACTAGTTTTTTTTTTTTTTTTTTTTTATGAAAAGCTTAGCTAACTCAACACAATTTCAGCTTCATGTCATTTCACATATAATAAGGAATATGTGAAAATATTCATAAATGCTTCAAAGGGCACTACGAATTTTCTCTTAGAGCTTCACCAAAGATACGTCGAATCAATAGCGAAATTGAATAGGCGCTAAAGTTTGTACCACAAGAACCACAAAGAAAGATGAGGACAAATGAAATGAATGTTGAATTGCACGAAAATCTCATTGTTAATAGATGAGATTGTTTGTGGGAGTCAGTGTTGGACGATTTGCAAAAAAATCGGCTGCTCAAAACCTTCTATATCGATAAAGCCAAATGAAGAATTTGCCTTACGAGCGGGTCATCTCAAAGGTATCTTCACTATAGCTCGACCATCTTATAGTATAAAATCTTCAGCTCGCTTTACTCAATTTTTCAAAATTTCCGCTTCTCTATGCCTTAAATACCTGCTTGTTGCACCTGTCTTGGCATAAAAAACTACTTGCTGCGCTCGTTCTAACTTGATAGCAAATGATTTGATGGCACATGACAAAACGGCAGCACTGCTCAAAAAAAAAAAACGGATTCCTAGGAATGCTATGACTTCAAGGAAAGATGTAATGCCCTAGTCTACCTTTGTGCTACGAACGTAATAGAACGCTCGTCTGTGGAAAGCAGAAAGAGGAGGAAGCATAGGCGGAAATACCATCACGCTCTTTACTACCGCTAAGATCACTTACGTTCTGAACGTTCGCATTGTTGATCACCTGAGGGATCAAAAAGTTTTTTCTTCAGTATATATCTAGCAATAAAATATCGTCCACCGCCGCATATATGCTATGCAATGACCGTTCCTTTGTACCTGTACAGGTAAAATGGCACTCTTTCTCGCATAACGACATACTCCCCCGCATAAACTAAACTTGATATTCAAGCATTTCTACTAGCAAAGTAGCTACCGCCGATCTTGGCTACCTACTCCCACCTTTCCCTCTCCTCTAATCGATGAGAAGGAAAAATGTTCTCATTTTCTCTGACGACGTATTCTATTATTTCCTTTCGAGCAGCAAAATATTGTTCTCGGGGTTGACAGCAATTTTATGCAACACTTATTCCACTTAATCGAATAAACTAGTTGACATTTCAGCAATCGAATAGATACGGCCAAAAAAAAAAAATTGTTGTTGTCAACGGCAAACAAAAAGAAATCACGCTCTCTCCCTTTCAACCGATGTCAGCCAGTCTAACAAATAATTCACCCTAATAGTCAATAATCGCTATGCACTATATTTTATTCTTTGAAAAATAATTCGAGTTCATTTTTCTCAGTAAACTTTCTCCAATAAACTTCTCTAAGAATCAATCCAATCCCTCCTTTTCTCTTCTCAACAAAAGTAATCGATATGTGTAATTATAACACCGAACTTTGAAAATCTATGATATTCGGTATATGATGGATTAAAGCGATTAATAAAGAATAGATGCGGAAATATAACGAGGAAAAAACAAAGCATAATTATCGCATAATTTATTCTGAATAATAGTAATGAGGAATTAAAGTATAAGGTGATCTTTGAATATGGCATATAATCTATTCGACAATTATAACACATTTCGATGATTGTAACAATGTCTCATTAAATGAAGAGCTCACATATACGCCATATGGAATGATTGAATTGTTCATAGATGAATATGAAATAAAAGGCACAACGCGAAAAAAAGAAGACAATTTTGGTCACTAATCAGAACACGGCACTATTCATCATAAATAATCGATAGCAAACAAATATCACCACTAGTAGCATCCTTTCGCTAATTAATGTCGCCATGTTCATGCCTCAATAGTTAGTTCGACGATCAAAACCGATCCGAATATGCTATCGGATGTTGCGAAGATGAGGTTTGCTTCAAATTAATGGATAATTAGATGTGGTGGAACGAGCGGGACAGAAGCGTTCCCCGAATGAAGGAGTCAATAAACAGATGGAGCTCCTCCAAGAAATCCGAATCGATTCTCCACAATGAACAGAAAATTATACGAAGAACTTCTTCATTGAAAGCTCACAATTTCGGCTTGAATTATAGGAAAGAATGCGTCGAAATCTAGCAACATAAATACATCAGCCAAAACGCAACGAAACAGTTACTGGAACGTTAAAACGTCGAAAACGATTGAGGTCTGCTGATGAGGAACCTCTACAGAGACGTTACGAGCAGCTAATAAGGCGGCTCCAACAGCTGGCGTCTCCTCCAACAGGTATAATGTTACCTTCTTTATGCGATTTCCTTCATTTCCTTTATGTACTCCCTCACTGAAACCTGCAAAAAACAAATGAATATCTATCTATGTAAAGCTGAAAGCGATTTATTGTAACGATTAGATGAAGTAAATCATCCATCATGACAAAACTTCCTTAGAAGAAATGATGCAGATAATTGGAGAAGAAGCTTGGCATCGTTTGATGAGGAATGAGGTTATTAATGCAGATGATTTTTCAAACTTCAAAGAGGCTTCAAAAGTTACTCGAAAAGAATGAGAGTCTTGACACGAAATTCATGCGAATGATCCCGAAACCTATAGCGGTAAACAGTCGAAACTTATAGTCGGAACCCTATCAGTAGAAACGCTGGGAACGACATTAACAGCCTTCTAGAGCTATGTCCTTGTGGTCCAATCTCTCACGTAATAGTTGACGACAATTCAAAGCATTTCGATTACTTTCTTTACTTTCTTTATTTCACACTCCCTACCACTAACTGGGCAAAATCCGTGTCAAAAAACGTCATCAGCTTTTCAGGCTATCCTTGTGGAACTCGATGGCTCAGTGGAAAACTACTAACCCTGCGTAAACAGGGGGGGGGGGGGGGGGGGAAAGGGGGAAAAGCGCAGAAAAGTTGGAAGTAGAAAGTTGGGAAAATGAGATATAACGTAGACTCTTAAAATAATTCACGAAAAACAAATCTTTTATTCTTAAGTCGACAATAGCCAAAGACTAAGATCTTTTTACTGAGCAAGTCCCTTAGCAGGTCCATTGGAATGATTTACCGCAAGATACCCTTCAAGAAGCAAGAATATATCGCAACTTACCATCTTTAACAAGATTCCAACTTTTAAACACTGAGCCAACTAGAACGACAGGTACATCAAGTAACATTTCCTGCAAAATCGAAAAATGCAACATGGCATGATAAAGCGATCTCGCTGAATGCTGTATAATTGCTTCTGCTCTCATCAACCTTTTTAAAGACTTCTAATCGAGGAGAGTTTACCTCAATTATTTTCAAAATCTAAGATTCGAAGCAAAAAATCGATGAAAAAGCTTTTCAAAATTTTTTCAAAACGTAAATATGTGTCAGGCTTAGAGCTCTAGTATATAAGGTTTGTTCCGCGTTGCTATAGGCAAATATTTAGCTGAAGCTTTTCAATTGATATCATCTTTAGAAATGAAATTGTAGTATCGCAATGCTCAGCGCGTAAGCAGATAATTTCGTTTGGTGAAAGAACTATGAATTATGCTTCAAGCTCGAATTATGACCCAAGCTTGGATTATACTTCAAGCTCGGATTATACTTCAAGCTTTTTCTTTTATTTAACGTCGGCGAACAGAACGAAAGCTGTAAACAAGAAGACACTTAGCACACATTTCCTCTATAGGCGATTATAAACAAAAAGTAGTTCATCCGTTAAAAGTCAATTCCGAAAACAATAAGCCGCTTTCTCTTTTTTGTTGCCTTTAAATGTTAGGGTAAGACCTACATCATATGTCCAAACGTCTTGGTATTTCATAGGCCGTTTTCGTTTCAAAAAATTACCATTACTCCGAAAGGCTAGCTTCATAAGTGATTTACTCAAGATAGCACTATTATAATAAACGATTGCCTCTATCGGAACGATACGATGATGTGGTCATCGTAGTGTACATAATTATGAATCTAAACGCATAAAAACTTGATAAACCTAACAGAGAAGAGGTTAAGGAATGAGGACAAGAGGGAAAGAATTCACAGCATGCAGGCAAGAAAATTAGCGAATTTCATCACCATCAATCAACATATTCTTCGAATAGAGCGGCATAGCGGAAATAACCTACAATCCTGCCGGAAAGTTATGAGAGCAAGGTGAAGGGAATGTAAATATGTTCAAATAGGCCCCTCTTCTTGAATATTAACTGAAAAATCGCTCCGGAGAAGAAAAATTCCCATAGTAACGTCAAATATTCGTCAACTTGCTTTACACAAGCAACACAAAATTTTCGACTCCTTCCACTCACCTTGGCCGAGAAATTCTTAATTTGCGTCACTCCTCTCATGATTTTAGAGATCACATTCCCTTAACACTCTACTAACCGAAATCACTCGCAAAAACACTTTAAAACAAGAAAAAAAGAGCACTGAATCTAGCATTACTTTCCTTCCCCTTCACCCCCCCCCCCCCACCCTTCCCCCCGCCCTATAATTTAACAAAATCGATCAATCAAAAACATGCTTCAATAGTATCATCTATCTGCTTGACGGCTCAAAATCTCCAGAAAAGTTACCGACCTGATCGAAATGGCTTGAAACAGCTCTCACATGGCTACCCAATAGAACACCGGCTTCGTGGAATATAACTTTTACAAGTGGATCGTCTGATGCCTCTATAAACATAAAAAATATGCTTTCAAAAGCATAAAAATTTCAACAACAAAAAAAAAGCGACTTGGAAGTGGAAAACGAAAAGTAAAATACCCCTCTTACTTTTAGCATTCTTTGGCGCGCACTTAGCAATATGTTGACAAATTCATGCTTTCTTTGAATGTGCTAAGCTTTCAATTCTTCTATCACAATGACATAAATCTCTCTTATAGATTTCTCCTTCTAACTAAAATGTCCATTTGGCAGTCTAACTCCTCTCATAGACAATATCTTAACTTCTCGTTTACTCAAAAATCAAGATTGACCAAAAATTTTCAGATCCCTTCATTCTTGGATATCCCTCTATGTTTTGACATCTAATCCACGAGAATATTTTCGGTTCGGCTAACGAACATTGGAATGGAACAAAGCAAAAGCAAAAATATCCAACACCTCTAGATTACCTACTCATTTATAACGGAAGTAAAAACACTTCATTTAGCCGTTACATACCTCCTCATACAGTTTCAATCCGAAAAAGACCCGCCAAAATTTTATTCCTCAACTATTATGTAATATTTTTCTTATAAATACTCAATAAAAAACACAAAGTTCGCTATGTTGCGAATAATTCAGAGGGGGAAAGGGGGGAAGGGGGGGGGGGGAGAGAATTTCAGTTGGCCCAAATTTGCGATTCATCAAACCCGTTATGTGGCGCTACACGAATAAGCCGACCAAAAATAGGCTTGAAAAGCGAAAAAAAAGAAATGCGAAATTTTTTTCGACAAATCTAAAGATATTAAAGAAACTTACTTTAAATATCACTGATAATCAAACAAGAGAAAACAGGCTTCTACCCATTCATTAGACAATACCAAAACTGCAGCAAAAAAAAGCAACCTTTTGCAAGCTTGCCAGTGAACGAGGCGATATGAGCTTTTTTGAATTCCGCATATAGTAAATCCAATATTTGCAGTTTATCTTTTATATTAAAATGCTCGAGAAGTAATCGTTTCACAGTCGTTATCGGATGCGGTGAAGGATTGAGACCATCTTCATCATCAAAAACATATCGGATCGCTCTGAAATATCAACTTCGAAATATCAAATACTCACTGCCATCCTCTTTTCTCCTTCATTCCAACAACCGAAGGTCCACTTAACCTATTATAGACCAAAAAAAAAATTATTAGCTAAAAAAGCACTGCAAAAAAAAAACGATTGTAGAAATAGGTAAGACAACCGTGCAATTTAATCTATATTATGATATATATGATTGAATTCACATGAACATCGCAAGACCGAGAGATTTCTGAGTCGATGGCCTAAGCTGACTGCAAATATGACCCCATTTCACGTCCGATGCTAATATTGTTAAGCCTACAGTGAATTAAGAATGACCTGTTGGCAATCCAGTATCCACTGCCTCCATCACCAATCTGATGTCCCCAACCGCCAACACCGTATACTGTGCCATCTGCTTTCAGAAGTCGACAAGTAGAACCTGTTCCAGCGATCACCACGACACCGCCTATAATATATGTTTTTATCGGAAATACTCCTACAGTGTCCACTACAGTGGCGTCGGCTTATTCACTCAATTACGCAGACGTTTGAACTGCCCCTCCCAATGGAATTTAACATGATCATAGCACAACGACCCAAACCGATGGAATCACTCGCTGAAAACGATAGCAACACGGAATAATTTAAGACTCTCTCTCTCTCTCTCTCTCTCTCTCTC
>JAARMF010004349.1:0-14924 GCA_022844705.1 Toxascaris leonina
AACATTTCTTGCACAGATGTTTGCAGCTTTAACGAAAATTTTGAACATAAATTGGCTTCTGCGAGGTGATGGCGCATCACCCTATTCGCAAAAAAAACAACAAGATAGAGATGAGTGGCAGACAGCGAGAGGTATGAATGAATGACAATAGTGCTTGACGGCGAGCAGCGATTGTCTTCAGAAAAATATCCTTTGCAGAAGCTCCAGGAGGATTGGTGGATGGTGTCGAAGGCCATCGCTTCCTTGTCGCTTTTTGAGGGTAAAACGAAGCAAGTGCAGGCTTACGCGAGTGGCATGGGAACCAAAACGAACCGAAGGACTCATTGCTCGCGGAAGTATTCATTTCCTTAAATACTATTTTCCACAGCTTTTTCCACTAAATGACTTAATCCCGTGAAATATTCCAAATGTAAGCAGCACGCCTCACGAAGTTCTGCAATTTTTAACAGTACTTGCAGTATTTCATAGTGAAAATGAACACTGTTGCCTCAAAAAACTGCCTCCTTTGGAAATGCAACCTATAGGCCACATTGACGACAGCCCTCAACGATGAGATGTGAAAGGACAGCGCATGAGGGTTAACGGCGTCTCACTGCGGTCACATNGGTTAATGGCGTCTCACTGCGGTCACATCATGAGCACTCGCTTCATCAGACTGCACTTCGACCACCAAATCTCTTAAGCAACATAACGAGGCTTATGGAGGAAGATGTCGATCTGTTCGAAGCTTTTCCAATAAATCACTGTCGATCTCACTATGTGTAGTGGCTAATCTTCCACTCCAGCCGCTCTCGATTGGAAATAGACTGTGTATGCAGAAAATGTCAGGGAATGTTTTATATGCTATGCATCACCACCATTATCACTTGCTGCCCGTTTCATTGCGTTTTGATGAGGCGGCATTTTGTTCAATATTCCAGCAGACCGAGTCCCTCCTTTGTTGACATCTAGGAAAACCTCACCAGCCTCCCCTCCCCCTTCTATTAGCCGTTTAGAAGGAATGGCTAAAACCACTTCGCGGGTCTGCTAAACTGACGTGCGGACACCACACCTAAAATAACAGTGAGACGATAGATACCGGCAGTGCCGATATCTGTCGGCATCAAACACCGAAATGTCGACAGACACCAAAGTGCGGTTAAATGAGCATTTGTCATACGCCTTACCACATTCGCAAATTTAGGACGTACCATCTGAGCGTATATACACATATATATAAATTAAAGACACTCAGGAGGCGCTTCATCTAGACGCCTCCAGAATCGATTAGTACTAACTGCACTGCAAGTTGAGCAAGCTTCGCATATGGCTCGCCTCTCCTCTCATGGCTTGAAAGGAATAAGCAAGAATGATATTTGTGGTTTTACTTGCAGTAGTGCATCGCAATAAAACATTTATTGGCTTGATGTTGGATTTATTGGATAAACCAAACTGAGAATTTCAAAGACAAACACTTGAAATTATATACGAACGACCTCTACTCATTGGGCAGTGAAGCACACAATTTGCAAGCGTAGAAGTCACCCGTAAGAACCTTATAAACACAAATCTGCACAATCCTTCTAATGTGTGTGCATGGCACATAGCGGTTCAAGAAAAGAATCACTCGTAACGAACCGTTCCGAGGACAGCATTTAGGACAGCAGGCGAAGAACGATATTGGTGAAGTGCTGCAGCATGACATCATCATACCTACAGACATTTATATAGGCGTTCCTATCAAATAGCCTGTACACAATAACCCAGCACACTGACCAAATGACCAAGTGTAGAGGGTCAAATACGAGACATTAAGCAAGCCTTCGTGTCATTCAGTCATGATCACATGAGCCCTAAGCAGGACCTCGATCACATCGAGCCTGAGCATGACCCCACGCCTTTCCTGAAGTCAGCAGCAGTCTTCACATTTGTATAAGACAGTCATTTTCAGTGCATATAGAAGACACTCATATCGTCAGAAATTATTTACATGCAAAGAGTATTGACTAAAAGATTTTACAACATAAATTCGTCGACATACGTTTGCATCAAAGCGCGTTTGCAAGTTACCTGGTGGGTGATGACAGCGTGGTCGAAAACGACAAGAAATGACGGTCACCGTATGCTGTTTATATAACCCCTACAACGCGAAAAATTCTTCAATAACACTTGCTGACCTCAGATGAAAATTACAAGTGTGAGGGAGCACGACTTTTGAAATGCGTAACCACACACAGGCATCTCCATCCTCCTCCTCCCCCCATCCGAATAAGCTCTGTGAAAATCATTCAATGACAAAATTTGTGGAAGCCGAAAAGTCGCGTTTGCGAAGGAACACCTGATAAAAACTTCTCAGGGATAGCGACCAAACCAAATATTTGCGAGTCATTTGCGTTTTAGACGGTCTTTATCATCGAAAATTCCCTCAATCCTAAACTTCCCTGTCCGTGCCGAATTCGATACTCACTGGTTATTTCTCCTCCTCCGCTAACATTACATTCTCCACGCAGTAGCCATAGAATGCCGTGCTAGAATTATGGAAGATAAAGAAATTATTGATGAAGTCTATGAAGCCTTGCAAGCTGCTTCGAATAAGGAAGTCAGGTGCAACCCTTAAGAAAAAGATTACTGAGCATGTAAGGGTGGCACAAAACTCGTGGTGAAGTGGTTTTCTGAAAAGTCACTGATTCAATAAGCTGAGGTGCAGTGCGCTCAAGCACTGCACTTTGGTGCAACGGCAGTCCACATATGTCCGAAGACAGAGGACCCAAGCCAATGCAAGCTATTTTCACAAAAGAGCTGCGATCGACTATATGACGCAAAAAAGATTTCTACTGTCCATCGCAGACCTTCTACGGGTTGCACATTGATGAGCTTTTTGCAGAGCCAAGCGAATTGCGCCGAAAGAAGGCACTGCGCAAGGTCACGCTGTGATCAGCTGCTACAGGGCCGATACCCCGGACGACGAAATATTCACACAGAAAATGGAATCGCTAGCGACTATCGAGCATATATGTATATATCCTAGATTTTAGTAGCCTTGTCCAAAGGCATCCATTCTTGAAATCCAGTACTTCGTGGCTCCATCAAGCAGCTAACTGAGCTAAACAAGATGAAAGTGCCAATGCGGCGCAGACTCAAAAATGTCATCTGCGAGGCGACCGCGAAATGAATAGCACAAAAAGCCAACTGCAAAAACAAAGTCGATTCCTGCCAGGCAACCGCCCACGCCAAAGTGTTATTAAAATTATGGCAGTCCATAGTGCGGCCAGTTTTCTAGAACTCTGACGCGTATGCTGTCTGCTTTACAGGCTGCCTTCACTTGCATCTGTTTCAAATTCTCGCATGAAAAGCATCAGTCAGTACTGCCGATGAAGGAACTTGCTGTGTTCACTCTTTCTCCATCCGTCACCCAATCCACATAACAAGGTAGGGAGATAGAGCAGAACGAAGCTATGAACCGACATACAGTATATCGAAAGTTAGATACTGCAGATTTAGCCTTAAAATATTTCAGCAGAATGCATTTTGTATAGGTGAGATTCTAACCTCTTTCAATTAAAGAAGATACGGATGCACACTTAACCGACAGTAAAAAGGCCAAATCATATAGGCAGGAGGACATGGGACAATCCCTTCACTCTGTTGGTGGTGCCATAACTTATCGCAGGCGACTTACAAACTTGAAGTGAATAACGAAAAAGGAACAAAAGAGATAAAAGCGAATAATGAAAGGCAAAAGCAATGCTTAAGAATTGGGAACATAAATGGCATGCCAATGGAATAAATACGAAAAACAGCACAACTACTAAAATACAACATGCAAATGATTAGAATTCTTCAAACACAGCCTTACCACCTTACCTCCCCCACACCGTCCCCTCCCCCCTCACCCCCTCAAACCAACTCACCGCTCTACTCGAACTCAACAAACAATTCTGCTTTAAGAACGCACCAGAATTTCACCAACTCATAACAGGTACGCACGTAGGGTTGTTGTGAGAGCATGCGTAAAATCTCTGCATCATTCAATCCTCTCTAGGTACCCATGCTCTCCCTTGCCCCAAACCGACACTACTTTTACCCCTAAAGCAGCATCACTCGAAGAGGTGGTTTTCTTCAAATAATCCACTTAATTAGCAATTTGTTTGCGCTTAAAGGACAAACTATTCAAAGGAAAACAGTGATAAGAATAAACGCACTCGATGAACTCCTTTTAAAACATTGCTAGCCGTCAAGATTATCAGGATTCGTGTCGTCGGTCTCCGACAGCAATCCCTCTTCCAAAGACATTTCTGCGTCATCATCAACCTGCACCGGATTTTCTGAAAAAGGCATCTGCAAGTGTTTACATGCGTTACGCACAGAAAATACGGCAGAGGAGTGGTCGAGAAGGTCGAAGGAGGGCATGGGGAGGGGAGCGGAGATGATAGAAGGTGGGAGTGGGAGAGATGATCGGTCACTACTTCCAAAAACTTTAGTATTCAGAAACACAGTGGTGCAGGAGGGTATGAAAAGAAAAAAATAAATGCGAAGAAACGTGCGTCCCTGCAGCACCCTTGATGGTGCTTCGACCTCCGCGAGATTTGTCTGAGTTCACAAAAACGAGTATGCTGGTCCTGATGCAAGGAAAGGGATATTTTATTAAAGAGCATGGGATTTCGTATATAGTTATGAAAGAAATGATCGGTCCCATCACTTCCGAATCTTCAGCAAAAAAAAAAACCCTAGCGTCCAACAGCTAACCGTAATGGAGGCTGCTAAGGTGGTTATTGTGGGGTGCGACGTCACCCTGCTGCATTGCATGCTTGAAATCCACTTCGTCGACCAGCACTGTCCTCCACACAGTCGACTGAGGCTCTACTTCAGCATTTTCCGAGCCGATCCCTGCAGTATTGTGCTCTCTCTGCGATGCTCTTCCCATTCCTGAATGCACTCTGACATCGACATATAAAATACACAACATTCTTTTGCGAGCATAAAAGTACTCTGTCGCAGCTGCACTCAGTCTAGTACAGTGACTGCATCTTTGCGCACCACTGCATCATATAAAAGACTATGAATGAAAGTCGTTGAACAATCGGTCAACCCTGTGAATGATAAAATCCCATGTTTGATACCCATAACAATTCGTGTCATTAAGCCATATGCTAATTGGATGCAACTAAGCATGAAGGTAGAGAATGGGATGTCTTGCAGATCGCGGGTAAAAGAACGATTCAGGACTGCAAATGGGTCGTGTTGAACTAGTCAGCCGAGCAGAACCCATGAAACGCCGCAAGATTCTGACGACATAAATATTCTGGTTTCTCTCCTCCAGCAATTTAAAATTTCCTCCCCTCCCTCCTCAATTACACATCACCGCTGATTATAGATATCCTGATTGAAGCATATCGAACCATCTTTTTGCGTCAACTTTTTTGTTTTCGAACCTTACATACTATCTGTGCAAATATACTCGCAATCTCCAGATTAACCTTCCACATTATGAAACAACATGGAAAGACTCATCCTCCATCACGGAAAAACAATTTGCCCATCTTCGCTCACAAGTCACTGCCTCAAAAAATTGTTGAGAATCAAAAACGGGGTCTTAGCGTGCATACGCACAAAACTCATCGCAATAAAAAGCCTTGAAATATTTCTGTGAAAGGCTTTCGCCCCGCATTTAGGGATTTACAAAGAGAAAATACCGCAGATCATCGCCAAGCGAATAGACTTTACATCCACATTATTGCCTATGACATAAGGATCCAATGCTCACAAACTCACACAATAAAAAGCCTCCCGCATAGTGGGAGAATGGAAACATCCATACTGATTCTAGTGACCTCTCCCTCCCTCTTTCTATTTTCGTCTCAGCTCTTCTCTTCTACATACGACTGTTTTGATGACCTCGCAAATATGCGAACTAAGCAAGCTCGATTGGTAAGAAGCTATCTTTGGAACTAAAATAGTTTATTCTTTAATTTCTTCTCTAAACGGAAATATGTGCAAGTTTTTTCCATCGGGATGAAACGGCGTGATTGTCTTAGGCATAGTCGCTAGCCGGCTAAGAGATGTAATTCATTACCACAATACTCGTGTCCCTATCTGTGATCACATCTGTGGAAGAGGATAGGTACAAATTTAATTGCAACCTCTTGCTAGAAGTACAAAAAAAGAACAAATGAGGCATTAATCTTCGATCAGGTCAGATTTTTCACCTCCTTTTTTAGTTCATTTAGTTCAGTCTCACGGATCTTTGCCTGGAATAAACTCAACGGTATGGCAAAAGAATTTTGAGCATTTGAATATGCGCCTAACTGGTTGACGCAAGGTCCCTAAGAAATCTCTGTGCGTTTTAGAATCGACTACTTCCTCCCACCCGTCCAGTTTCAGTTACGACGGCATAAGAACTATAAGAAATAGGATTCGTCATCAATAAAAAAGGCATACCATCATGATGGCTAAGAGGCATCCTTATCGGGCTAGCATTTGCGTGTTCGGCTGCCGCACGTGCCAGCTCGACCTCGTCAACTAACACACCAATCCATGTCGATTCATTGATGCTGGCTGCATCGACGTTTCGACTATCTAAATCAGTTTCGGATGTAATCCTATGTGGGTTCAAATCTAAGAAAGGTAATCGAATCGGCTCATTGGCAAGGCAGAGCATAGATAACTCGAAACTAACTAGGAAACCGCAGTTCCAGAAGCTGCTTTCTGCAAACGATTGCAAGAGCATTGTCTTACTTCAGGGATTTTATTTCACCCTATACTACATCCATCTTTCGAATACAACATCACAGATATTTGCACTACGCAAATTCCACACACCTCATTTGCATATTGCCGCCATTTAAAACTAGAAGTGTCAATTTTCACATAAGTGACGTTACCTCATCGAGGAGTTTCATGAATTCCACAAATTTCAGTCTCAAGGGATGAGTGGAACGAGCTGGAATGGGATGTGTTCTTGTGGTTCCATTCAACGCCCCAACCATCCTCATGAATTTCAAATAATTGATGAAGAATACACAACAATGCGTTCACATCTAGAGGTGATCCAATCGCACGACAAGAAAATTCCTTTCATTCAACTTCACCTCCACAAACCGCCCTAGAAATAAGCAAATTTTTCGGCACCTTGGATAGTCCCTACATCTCAAAAGTCGGTCTAAATGGGCATATAGTGTTTGAAATCTTGCGCAACGACGGTTATAAGATTGAAACCATCAAACAGTCAGGCATATACATACATGCAATACCACCATAAGGTGTTTCCCAAATGCAGCTCTGTGGGAGAGCATAAGGAATGAAGTGAACGAAGTATCAAAGCGTTGAATGAAGCTGATTGTAAGCCTATCTCTGATCGACTTATCGAACTCGCGCTCACCCAATCCATCATCACCCTAGTTACCGATCATCCAAACTTACAACTCCACCTGAATGCATATTCAATACTTACTCGCTCACAAATAACTATTTTTAACAACGACCTGGTCTTTCATCCCATTATTTGTGCTGAATTATTCCCCTTCCAACTATAGAAGATGAGAGTTTTAACCTTCCTGCTTGCTTAGAAACAAATACAAGTGAATATCCAAAGCTCAGCTTCCAAACGCAGCAGCAACTTCAAGCCTCTCGGTGACTCCTCCAAACCATGACCCCCGCATACCTAAGAAGGAAGTCAGGCTGAACGATTTTCCAATAGAAAAAAAGGATATATGAGTTGGAAGTGTGAGAAAATGGGTATTCTGAGGTAGCCATTCTTCCGACATTCAGAAATGGGTTCTTCAACGAGAGGAAGAGATAGGAGAATGAAATCAGAGGTAAAAGACTCAACGGCCGCCACGTGCACGACCTCGTACTTTGGTTGTTTAATTCAGAGGTATCTGTCCACGTTCACTCACCCTTTCCATCGAAAGCTTGCTATGTCGCTAACATGTACAACTGAAAGCATGTACTAAATTTACCATCGACTGCGTTACGCATATTCATAGTATGTGTAGCGATGATTGGACTGATTCGGGCACTCTCGAGCTCGCTCAACTTGCCAACATTGACCGCATTGAGTGCATCAAATTCATCGACGATCAACTCGCCCCGACTTGCGGCTTCTGCCAGATCAATCAGAGGCATCCTCGCTGGCACGATTCGACAACAAAGAAAGAACAATCTGAAAATTATGCAACACAACACTATCATCGATCACTGTAAACCACTACCGAAGAAACGGATCGCAAAGGATGCGAAACTTATTCTCGAACTCTTCATTCTCTAAGTGCATCATTATCCAACATAAGCTGTTCTACACCTCGCAAAACATTGACACACCACTGAAAATTGCGATATTCCATCAGGCAACGCAGTATCGAACCACAACTGAATTCACTTGATACAAAACTTTCTGGATTCTTTTTGTTGGATTATGTATCCCTGCTACTTTCCCACCTCTATACTCTAGTAAAACTGATTCGCGCCCACTGCGGCTTACTCTTGAGCAGGATCGCACATTTGAGCGACATACGTCAATTACTACAAAAAACATATTTATGCATGGGACACTACAGCCGCTGCATAGAATGGCATGGTTACGATGTGGACACACGCTAAAAGCTAATTAATACTTAGGGTACGGAGGGCTAGGTCAAGCAACGGACACTTGCGCCATGAGCTGTCGATGCATGGAACTAAGTAGTCACGGCATCAGCGCATGCCTTAAACAACGTTTACTACGCCCCACCAAAATACAATACAACCGCCCACATAAGTTCATTACATTACAGCCCATTCAACGTCAGACTAATCGTGATGGACGTGTCTGCTCAAGCAAACATCAATCACTACCTGCGCGGAGATGAAGCACGCCAGCTTAACTGTCCTGGAGTAAAACGGTCACCGACATGGGTCCCACATTAGTACGTATATGGATACCTGTCGGCGCAAATAGCAGTGCTGAAAATCTATGACTTAATGTGTTATACATAGCACTGGACATAACACATTAAGTCATAACAGAAAGTTGCAAGGCTCAAATATATGCGACGTTGCGCACTTTTGGAACACCACGGCTTCTAATGCTTGCAGAGTGGAAGGTACCACATTCGTTTTTGCCTTCCCTCCGAAAACTTGAAAATGCCTGCTTTTCACTTTACCCACATCCCTCTCTCTCCCTCTTTACAACACAAACAAGTAATCGACCGCTATATATCCAGCCCAAAATCGCAGGAAGTAAAAACAAACTGAAGTTAAAACCTTGAGAACAGCAACCGTTCACTGGCCACGATCCAATATGGCGCCGATCAGTAATTACATCGCTACGCTTTTATGCATCTTTACGTTACATAATATAGCGTTCAACGCTCAGCCGCACTTCTGTATTATACTTTTCGAATAGAATTCGAGCTATTAAAGAAATATCTTCCAATTTGCTATTAAAGAGTCAGCATCGCACAATATGGCACGCCGATTGGTGACTCTGCCAGCNGGCACGCCGATTAGTGACTCTGCCAGCGATGCAACATAGATGACCGTTGGGACGACGAGGAAAGAAACGGAAGTGAAGAAAGGTTTCAACAATTTCTTTCGATGTAAGTGAACAGTTTCGGTTGGTATATTCAGCCTCAAAAACACCTCACATAAGAATTGAATTTGTTTCGTTATAAATGAAGAGTAACTATTGCACGATCGTCTACTTCTTCAGAAAATTGACGGCTAAAAGAACAGTGAGAGGATTAGGTCATTTGAAGTGATTTCCTGTTAGGTCATTAAAAGTGAACTTAAACAACAACAACAACAAACTCCTCCTGGCCAGACCGCATGGCAATCTCATTTCTCTCCTCAATGCCCCCATCTGCACAACCATTTAATCCTCACTTTATTAATTGTTCACACATTACTTACGCAATCACTTCATGTTATTAGCTCCGTTCGCAACGATCTAACCTAGAGCGTGATGAATCGACAAGTGGCAGGGACTTCAACTCATGATAAGCAAAGAGGCAACTGAATGGATTCTAAAACTGCACATCGAATTTGTGTTCATATGAAGCATAGGTCTACTGAAAAAGGCGAAACATGCACCTCTGCCGTGCATTTCCACAGTTGACAGTGGAAATGTAGAGCTGTTGAAGAAGACCCACGAGGAAGATAAAAAAGAACGACGCACAGATGTTGTCCCATCAACTGTGAGATCTTTTCGGAAGCAGACATAACAATGCTCGCACAACTTCGCCTCCCCTGAACACCTAAGCGATTCTACTCTCCTTTGGTGAAGACCTTTGACCCTCGAGTCCGCAATCGTTTCTGCATGTTTCCCGCCCTACACTCGATAGCGCAGTGGGCGGTCGCTCCAACAGCGGATATAAACGGAGTGGGTCGATTGTACAGTAATAAAGTTCGATTACTAATGCTTACGTAATGGTTGGGGAAATAAGGATGAATCGGCGCATCAGATACTTCGGTCCTGTATTTTCCACGTAAAACAGCAACTCTGCCCAATTTCGCAATTTCAATGCCTCAAAGAGCATTCCCCGAAATCAATGTAAAAACCGGAAATGAACTATACCTGCCAGCTGTAATGTCTAACAAATTCTTACAATGACCGCTACATGCAACGACAACAATAACAGCACGTGGAAGCGTTTTGCCAAAGAGAGTATACCACAAAAAACGAGAAAAATGCAACAAAGAATGTGACAGTACATGGCTGATTGCGTCTGCACCTGACCGCCAACCGAACCCATCTTTAAAATATACAACGCTTAAGAGTACGATTCCCTGCGAAGCGGGTGGTCATGCAAATCGTCGAGTAAAATCTTTTCTTTGGCATCTATCAAATCGCTCTTGGCCAATGCTAATAAAGTGAATGCAGATTATAGATGCCGAATGCCATCCTCTGAGCGTACATACAAGATGCACAAACATCACACTCGCACAATAACACTCTCAGCGTATCAGTAATCACCCACTGAGGCCTCAAAATTTTGTGAGTGAAGAATCGTTTTGCCAAAGTCAATTCCATACTCCGTGGAATCGAAGCTAAAATCTCGAAGATTCTTTGCACTAAGCTGATGTTCTCTGAAGCTGGATCTTACAGGTGGTTTATATGAAAAGCTGTACAGTCGTTAATGGATGTATTCCAATATTGAATGAAGAATGCGCTACTATTGAGGTGCGTTATGAACGACGACAGCGATTTGTTTCGCGGATTGCTTCAGATGACAGCAACTTCAGCAGTCAAAAAACATTGACACTCGGCAGTGGCGAATGAATGGTTCATCCACTATTTGTGTTAATGACACATACTGTACCTAGCTCAGTAGTGAACAACAATACGTGCTGATAATGCAAAAAAAGAAAGAAAAAAACACGAATACCCGCCAGGGTTGGACGGCTGGAAACAGAAAGGCAGAAAGAAAGGAAAAGAAAACCCCGGAAGACTGACTATGAAGATCCCAAAGAGACAGTCGAAAAGACTGGCTTCTATATTAAACTCAATGAGAGTCTGGAGATGACACTGAAATGTTAGACGTTGTCTAGATATGATCGCACTGTTTATTTTTCTCTTTTCTCTTGTACTACACTCTCTAGCTAACCTGTCGCTGTCTAACTCCAACAATTGTTTCGTTTATTATTCCTCGGCTCCTCCATTCACACACTGTCTCGTCTTCTGTTCCCGATTTTTCCATCCATCTTTTCATATTCCTGAGTGTTCGCTTACTAGACCATTACCGTAGATTCGAGACCGCGAGGTAAGACTGATCCTGAATGAACCTAGGCGGCAATTCGTAGATGATATCCCAACCCGCCTTTCCCAGCGACGAAATTTTAGACAGTATGTAGTAATATGAGCGTCAACCGGTGTCTCTATGCAATGAAATGAAAGGAAAAATAAAGATGCAACAATGCTGTCAATAGGGCCTTATATGAAACCGTACTAACGAAGGCGATGAAAGACAAAACATTTCATAGCGATGAGACACTGTTCTATCCTATTCACCTCCCCTCCCTCGATGAGCTAATCACTACCGCTGATCGCTGGATGAGTAAAGATATGCTTCCGAATTGGTCGCTAATCGATCCTGTCCGTGTGGCATACAAGTTTGTTGTTCACATCTCGCAACGTTGCAGATACGTATGGGAATCGAGTAACAGCGATGGATGGATTGCAAGTAATCAAGAGTGGTCATGGAATATCATCAACCGATCGAAATACGACACTCTACTGATATATAAATGAATTCCTTCAGGAGAGTCGTATTCATCAGATGGCTTTCAGATATATAAATATGAAACTGTGGCGGAATCACAATTACAGAGATGAGGAACAATGGAATGAGACGCTTGCGGAATTTCCTCTTTCGTTCATCAGATGATTTACAGGTTCCCCAAATGTGATGTTAGGGGATGGGGGGATGGGAAAGGGGTGAGAAAAATCCTACAGAACATTTCGCGCCGTGTCGACATCATCAATGAGTGGAAGCCATCAAGTGACTTCATCTTTTTATCAACTCCTTCGAAGGTACTACCACTGATATTAGGTTGCTCGTTGTGGTCGACTTCAGCAGAAATTTTGCGGTTGCTTCAACGGATAAGAGAAAACTAGAAACCAGCGAACTGTGCCTATATCTGAACTGCTTGGCGGGTAATCGAGGCAATTCAGCTTTCAAGTAACTGTCATTTTCTTGCTTAATCCAACCAACATATATGCGAACAACCACGAGAGTGCACCACCGCTATTTACACAATACAGTTTTCTTGATTTATACCAATCGTGTCAACCTGCTGCTCAAATGTACGAAGTTGCTTGAAGAGCGCTCGTCATGCATTTTCCGACGTAAGTGATCGGTCGCATAAATCTTGGAAAAGCAAGGCTCCTTTGAGCGACACCCCACCAGCAACAGAGAAAATCTGCATCGCAATTTTATGGCACCTTTGAGTGCCAACGATTCAGACATAAATGCTTGAAATGTAAGCAAAGAGGGAATAGACGATCCTCTGACACACAGAACGTCCATTAAATTTTCTGCCCACCGTTCTAATATTCGGCAGTTGCAAGTACGTTCGTAGTTGCTAGAAATGGTCACAAGCAGATGTTTGCATCGGACAAGCGAATGTACACAAATCGCGATGTTGTACAAGCACATATCGCTTATCACAACGAGACTCAAGCATATCACAACGACAGTGAACGTAAAGGCATCATTAGAGCGCATCGTCACCTCAAAATAAGCAACTCCGCCGAGCAGCTAGCTGCCCAACAGCTGCCAAACTACACGAAACATCAACGAACAACACGGCAAACATTGCACGACGCATAGAAAAAAACGCTTCTCAAGAATGTGCGAGGAATGAAGAGGGTGCAGACGAACATACATAGTGAAGAGAACGCACATATCACTAGAAAAGACGACATAACGGCAACAGAGATAACGTGTAATGCGACTAGCGAGAGAGCATTCCACCTGCTAGCACGAATTAATCGGCACAAAGAGTCCGCGCTGCTGGGAATTCAAAGAGAGCATTCCTCTGAGCCTATTTGCAGAGATGCTAGGTCACTTGCACAGCCCGATAACTTGCGCTTCAAGCATGACTTGATTTTGTGGACACCACGGACGAGGAGAGGGGTGGGGTTGTGATGGTTCGCCTTTGTGGGGGATCGTGATGCGTATCAGAGGAATTGAAGGCAACAGCCTGAGTGTTCTTGGCGGAAGTCAGTCGGCAAGGTTGACATGAACCAATGGTAAGAGCACAACATCGCTGCAAGTATTAACCAACGAATGCGAAGCAATACAGTAATATGTTAAAGCATGAGATGTGCACAGGGACAGATCAGATCGAGACTACTGCAGGGGGAGAGAGTTCGCACAACTGAGAAAAGAATGTTTAGAATATGCAGTCTGACATCACAAGCCATGACGAACCTTCTGATCTTAACAATTTTTAAAAAATGGCGTACACTCCAGATAGGTATTTAAAGGGGTGGGGGAAGGAAGATGAGCTGTGAGCGAACAAGCACCTTACCCCACTTGCAACATCTGCAAGTACGTCACTCAAGCATCACAATCAGCTACAAGTCTGAAATAAGTGCCCCAAGTAAAGAAACAACTACGTAGTATCAAGTTATCGCCAAAACTGCAACGCTGCTACTTTTGAATTGTGATCTCATCGCGAAGATGCTGTATTTGGAATGGTTAGACCCATATATTACTACCCCTCTTACGTGTTAAGAGGCAAAACCCTGTTGCCCCAAAATGTGTTAGTTTCTTGCCGACATCAGAAACCTATCCTTAGAATTGTTACGCTTTGCATCAAAACTGAAACAACTGCCAGACCACATTCTAATGCCAAGTTTCTGCGGCCCAAAATTATGGGACAGCTGTTCTTTGGCTTTGTCGACTATACTGCTAGCATCTCCGCCCGCCCGGTAAGAGTTGCGCAGAGGTCTGCATCAAGAGCGATCGGCAGCATATGAGAAGGATGGGGCCAAATCCGAAAATGACGTAATAAACAAGATACAAAGATGGGAAGTGTATTGACCAGCAGTTAGCAGTACCAAGAGACGAAGTCACATAGGTTGAAATCACTGCCACAACCCTCCTTATTGAGGGTCTAAGTGAGATATGCCACCTGATATAGTATTTAAAAGGCCTCGAAACAAATGCGCCACTAAAAACTTATTGTCAGTTACCTGTCAAATTTGCTTTTGTAAGGCAGAAGTGGGCAGAGATTTTCAGATTATATGCGGCCTTCTTCGGTTAAGAGCTCTAATAACGAAGAACATCAAGGCAACGTCATCTTCCAAAAATGACTTTAACTGTCACATTAATGACGAGTGGACAAAAGCGCCAACTAGTCTGATGCAATAAAGGCGCCATTATAAGAAAATACGACTACCTATCCAAACATTCCAACAAAATTACACGTCTGTCACACTTAAAAAATCGCCCCCCCCCCCC
>JAARMF010004350.1:0-12491 GCA_022844705.1 Toxascaris leonina
GGGGGGGGGAGAGAATTTTTTCGTGGCCCACCTACGCTGTAGCATTCAGGTTGAGCCTTCACATGATATTCAGTAAGTTTGTCGTCTGAATTGATGTCGACTGATTCCAGCTTCCATATATCAGCAGTTCCCTGAGCTACCATCGCGGTTTGATGTTTCCATTCTGGACGATGGCCCAGTTTTATTATCCTACAGCCTCCAATCGTCAATCCAAGCTCGGATTCATGGAGTGAGAACGGGGAGGGCAGTCTCTTGACAACTCCAAGATCGATATTTGTAACGAAGTCTGGGCCGATGAGAATATCTGGAGCTCCCGAAAGAGATGGGTAGTGGTAGTATCGCGTGCGTTTGTTGCCAGACCTCTGAATAATCGCACAAGGAGACTTGGGTGTGCAGGAACTCGTCAGTGATTTTGGGTAGTGTGTTTGCGGCCAATAAGCATCGCGAACCATCCCCGAAAATGACTCCAGAGGAGACTGTATGACATCGATGCACTGTTCCATCGGAAGTTCCTACTCCTTCAATCAAAGTTTGGCCGTCATTAGTTCCCAACCCAAGTTCTCTGGCTAACTCTTCAGAGATGAAAAATAATTGACTGCCTTGGTCGAGAAAGAACCGGGCGTTCAGTTATACGCTTGGGGAACAGCTGTTAAAAGCACCCAAAGTTACCCAGTTACCCAAAGAAAGAGGAAAGTTTTATCCTGTCTTTATTCCATCTTCTGATTCATAGCTGCGGCCGATAAGATCTCGTTTGCCTCAGATGCAGTATGGGTTAGTGCTGCAAGTGCTGTTGAACGAGGTAGACCGTTGTGACGATTCGAGCACAGCGGTTGGTTCTTTACAGTAAAAACAGAGACGGTTTTTGCANCGTTGCCGCGCACTGATCTCAAGCATCTGATGCACATATTGAGCTCCTTGAGGTGCCTTCTGTGCTGCTTTGGAGTGGAATATCGTTCGCATTGAGTAGTCCAGTGGATATTACTACACAAGAAGCAAGAGCTGCCTGGGGTAGTTGTGCCATATGCCGATATAATTTGCTAATCAGCGGTTTCCTGCTGACGTTGTGGAACAGGTTTCCCGATATCGGAGTATCGGCGAATGGCGTGGGGCGGGCGTTTTTAAGCCATATGTGCAAAGGCTGACGTTGTTTTGTTGCCTCTTACAGTTGGGATTCTGGTGGGAAGGTCCTTTATATCTGCCGAATTTTTGCGCACATCCTATAGCATTCGAGGTTCGTCAAGAATAGCTCTCTTCAGCCGCTCCATGGTGCGATTTTCTTGACAGTTTCTCGCCTTGCAAACTGCAGCTTCCGTCTTTTCCGAAAGGTGATCCTTCGTGTCGAAAAAGAACATGTTTGTTGCCGACATCTATCCCCACGGTTTGCAATTGGTTCAAGATACGGGTGGCTTCGTGGTGATACCGTATAAGTTCACTTGACTCGTAGGAAGGGTTACAAGGCTTGCGAAGGGTTACTTGTACTCTGTGGGCAACGTCCTTCCGATTCCCATAAAAAGCTTTCAGGTCCCTGGTGACAACTTGCTATTAGCTGCGATGACAGAGTAAGCGATAACAGCTGCCTTTGCGCTTCTTTTGAGGCATCAAAGTAAATAGAAAAATTTCTCCGCATCAAATAGATGTGACTGACTGTCTACAGCAGCTTCGAATAAGCTCCAGCATTCGCGCCATTCACACAAGCCACCTGCGAAGCTAGGGAGTTCAAGCTCCGGTAGGTGAACGTGGGTCGTGAGGGAATGGTTCCCTGCGTACTCAGTTGTCTGCGATTCGACCGGCGATAGAGGTCGAGCTACGCTTTCAGGAATTGGGCCGCTTGACGCGCCTACTGGAGTGATTGTGCCGTTGACCTTCGAGTCGAATTCGGCTGATTTTGCAAGTTGCGTTCTGCAGTTAAGTCCCAGGAAGGTAAGTTTCTGGAGTATTGTTTCGGTTTCTTCGAGAGTTGCGGCGAGGTCTTTGGGACAGTCGATCATTTCTGCAAATGGCGCTTGTTCCGCAGCATTTATTAGCGGCTGTTTCTTCGATGAGAGGTTCTCGAGCAGGGATTTCCAAGCGGACGTATTGGCATTGAAAGGAGCTGTATTTGAGTTTAAGCAGCGCTTGTATAGGTCCCACTGTTGATATTGTTGTGCAAAGTTGATCAGCATGAGCAGTCGGTTGCAGGGAGCCATCCGGTCGAAATAGCAGAAGCGTATTTGCATCTGATAGAAGCGGCTACAGGCTGCCAAAATGGGCTTGACAGCGAGTAAGATGATCGTTGATTTGAGAGCAGTTGAGCCGCTGTCGCTTGCTTCCGTTTTGGTGAAGGCGACCGTAGCTTTTGAAGTAGGAGGCGGTTAGGGGGTTCAGTGGATTTGAGTTGGTCCGAGTCCGTTGCGTTACCAACGCTCCATGTAGAGAAAAGGGCTTAGAACGCTTTAGAACTGAGCCGTCGTTTAAGCAGGAGTTCAAAAGCGAGTATTGAACGGAAGGAGGGTGGTGATATCTCGCAGAGCCATCATCGGAAGAAGCGAGAGGGGTGAAAGCGCGATCCCATTCGTTGATCGGGTTCCCGCGCATCCATTTTCATGTTTCCATTTAGACAGACAAAACAGAGCGCTCGTTCGCTCCATTAGCTTCTTCTCTTTTATTACAAGCACACAACGCTTTTATTATTTTCATTTTGACTTCGTTGATTTGGAGTATTTTGAGCCACCCTGACACCTGGTATAGTTGTCTCAGGGAGCAAAATTTCTTCAGTGAACGGTGAAGTTTAGGTCGATGATATCGTTAGATAAAGAAGAAACTGCTGAGAGATTTGCTGAAATGGACGTTGATAGGAATGGAGTCGTTACATGGCAAGAATATCTTACAGAAGCATTTGGCGACGGAGAAGCTCCCGTTGAGGTTTGTCACTCAAATCCAACTTATTTATGAGATCGTTCTTAAACTTTTTCGCATTTAGTTTCTTGATCTCTAGCTTGGAATTGGCTTGAAGCTAGTCTACAAAGTGATCCATGATTGCTTCGACGTTCGTTTACTGTCTGTCATGTCGAAGGTGTTTCTACTGGCCGAACCGAAAAAAATATCCGCTCACAGATAATCATAGACGTTTAGACATTGTGCTACTCTGCAACGCAGCCAAAGGAGTAGGAATATAGAGTAAGAGAAGTGCACTGCATTTCTGCCTGATGTATGTTTTCCACTACTTTTTAAGGTTACTTTTTGTTAATTAGAGCCAATACGATATTGTTGGGCTTGACGAAATTATTACTTGGAGCTTCCGTATTGAACAGTGCTGATATTTATGTAGGTGTTTTCGAAGGATCCGGTAATCACCGGATGAAAGTACCGGATGTCATGCGATGTCTTCGGTAGTCACTAAGAACCATTGAGATGAAAAACTTTCTAGCTGATGAAAATTTGCATGAGGTGTTGTTTGGCACGCAAGCTTTATTACCGTTTATGACTCACAGAATTACCGTTTTGATGCGCTTGCGTAATGTTTTTTTTTTCCGTTGGGCACAATGACAGCTGTGCTACGCAGACAAGAGAATTTTTTGACACTTTAAGTTGGAACGGTTAACGATATAGTTTCCTCTGTTTTCATTTTCGGTCATTTTCGAGCATGATTCCTTCTGTTACGTTGTTATTATGGGGTTAATTTGTTCACTCAGATCATTCGCGATTCATTCTTTCTACGCCGACAGTATTTCAGCTAGTATTNCCGTTGGGCACAGTGACAGCTGTGCTACGCAGACTTTCCACGCCGACAGTATTTCAGCTAGTATTTCAAATCCTGTCGCGTTGTATTTTACCGCGAGGTTAGCCGTTTTCAGCTCTGACGGCTTATTTTGCAAACAGTTTCAATGATTCTAATGTAAGATTTCAAATTCGCATTTAATTTACGTCGTGTATGGAGGGTTTTTTTATATCATTATTCAACAGTAACTTATCATTTCCGAAAAAAAAAAGAACTGAAGTTCATACTGTGTGATGATGTATTGGAGTGTCAACAAATGCGTTGTTCACAAACGTGTTAGAAACTTGAAATATTGTTAAGGAGATGGATGCAGACGATAAAAAGCTAATGGATGAAGACCGTCATTATTTTCTCGCTGCAGATTCTGACCAAGATGGACGTCTATCGGCCGAAGAATTTGAGGCGTTTCAGAATCCAGAACACTACGCCCATATGCACAAGACACTTGTTGAGGCGAGCTATAATTTGCGATCTCACTTTGAAAGAGCAAAAGGAGATGGAGGGGGGGGGGGGGGGGGGNNNGGGGGGGGTGGAGAGAGACGATAGGTGTTGTTACTGTCTTCATTAGTTCGTGGAGCGGATGTCGTTTCTCCAGTAGATTGCTTCAAATGCAATGAAGGAATGCGAAAGAGGGAGAGTGTTATTTTCCTTCGAATTTGCACCCGCATAATATTCCAGTTGTGGAGATGTGCTGTCAGCTTGAGGTTGTCTATATGTCAAAGCAGCTGAAACGGTTTCTTCTCAATGGGGAAATGAATTCGTATCGCAAACGCACATTCTCCATCCTTCCAATCCTAGTTGAGGTTGAATTTCCTTGCACATGCCCCGGCATCCCAAAAATTGTGTGGAACTGTTTTGCGATCTATGAACTGAAAAGTGGTCGCCTATCGAATGCTCGAAGCATCTTGTTTTGTGGATTGAAGATTGTGTTGGTAGAAGTAAGAGCGTATTGACCGTTCAGCGCGGGACGTACAGAATGGACTCATTACGCATCAGAATCGGAAAAACATTTTACGAAAGTTTTCTCTGTTATACGAACAGATTCTGAATTACAAAAAGATTTCGATGTTATTTTTGGCTGCTGAACATATAGTTGTCGGTTTGCAAAATGATTCGAAAAATGGGTGAGATGAGACAGGCCTACTAGCTCAGTTATTCTAGATATAATCGAGGCAGATAGCGTCAAACTAACCGAATCCCTAATAAGACTGGTATAACCTGGCTATAGGGATCTTGCTTGCAATAGTTGCATTGAATCCGCGAGAGCTGAGCGCCATCTATTCCGCCACAATTCCTTGCTTATTTTTTTCCATGAAGTTGCGTGTCTCGTGCAAGCAAATATCCGTATAAAATGTGCAGATATTATTTCTCGCACTTGGAATACTTGTTGAGGGGTACTCAGGTATAATTCCGCTTCACTGCCGACATCCGTCCCAAAGTCGATCGCTGGTCAACGGAATTCCTTGTGTCATCGCTTTCGACAGAGACTGAAGCAATTTGCAGATGACTATGCTTGAAAAGGATCACAATGCTGACGGGAAAGTCGATTTGAAGGAATTCTTAGGCGATATTGGGGAGAATATTGAATCCGAATGGTACACAGTGGAGAAAAATCGTTTCGAAGACGAGTACGATGTTGATAAGAATGGCTTTCTGGAAGGAGATGAGATCACCAAATGGCTTGTGCCGGATTTGCATGAAACTGCGAGACAGGCTAGTGTGTATCTGCATTCAAATTTGTTGTTTGTCCTTCGCGTGAGCAATTGCATAAAGTTTATTGTTGAGGTAGGAAATGCTTCAATGGCGCATATTTAATAGCAAGGCTGATGCAGGCCCTTCCTTGTTTTTGAGCTACGATTATGTTTTGCAAATTAATGTTAATTCCCTCTCAGAATTTCATCCCGCAATGCAGCCTTCAAATCGGCGAGGAGAGGACAGAAAAAAGGGAAGGGGGGGGCGGTCCTTCCAGCTCAGTCGCTTTTACATTTCTGGCTCTTAAGTGGTGAAATGTAAGAAAATATTCAAATCAGGTCATTCGGAAAATAAAATTTGGGACTGATTCTAACCTTTCATCATCGCTTTGCGTCAGCTTCGTTCAATATTTCGTAGGAGCGAAACTGATGAAGTTCGCTTCTTCCTCATTTATCTGATTTGAGCCCTAATTGCCTCAATTCTGCTCCCCTGTGGAACTTTTTGGGTAATCGCAAGTTTTCATGTGATCCATCATGCATACCATATCTAGTTTTATAGAGTAAACGGGGTTTTTTCATTAGAAGCGTGTAAAATCAGTACGATATGCCTTCAGGAGGCCGAACATCTGATTAGTAGTGCGGACAAGGACAATGACGGACGTTTGACGGTCGATGAAATCGTTGCTGAGCACGCTGTCTTCGTTGGTTCAGAAGCGACTAATTTCGGCGAGCGGCTCACCGATATGACACATGAGGAGTTGTGAGAGTGGTGGCCAGTACCCTTCTCGTTACTTTTGGATATTTTATGAAACCGGGCGATGGGTTTATACATTGGTTCCTTATAGTCTAGAAGTTTTTTTTCTGTTGAAATTTAGCAGGGATAAAAGAAATGATGCATAAAAACAAGCCTTTTTTGCATTATTTTTGAGCACTTCTGCAGTGGATGAATATAAAGAACGGAATCATAAAAAGCATCTGTCTTATCCCCCTGTTTTATGCTTCCAGTTCTTTAATGGGTTAGTTCAGCTTAGGACCAGTACGACTGGCATTCCTGTGGGTTATATTGTTTGGATTTCTTATCTGAAAGCTTTTGGTGTTTATAGAAGAGGTAATACAATAACGGCTACTAATTAAACGGAATCTTAATGCAACTGGTGGTTGATTATTCGTCCCTCTACATATAGCATCCGGAGGTTATAGAGAGTCGAGTTCCTCCGATGTGCGGGTTTGGATTTCTTCTGAACATTTACATGAATATGCTTCGCTTCTTTTTTCTCGGAAAACATGGTTTCTGTAAATATTTATGCACAACTAAGCATTGAGTGGTGGGACTACTTACGAATTCTAGCCAGCGTTATAGCCAAGGCAATGGATGTATGATTGCTTCGACCAAGCTGTGGCCAATCACACATATATCGGAAGCTTTTAGTTCGAATTTCAGTCACTCTTCACGGACATTTGTGAATTTGAGTCTACTTCAAGGCCAATACCTGTCTATTGCAGGAAAAGAAGGGGATGAGTTGAGTGAATTGAAAATAAAAACTCTAGAGAACGACAACCGTGGATCCTATGTGTCATGGAAGCAGAATGCATATGTGAGTGTTTTTTTAGTACTTGTTCGAAGTGTATGCAAGTGTTGTGTCTGAGTGCGTTCTGATCGCGATATCTGATGGTGCATCTGTTGAAGCTTCTTCCGTTGAGGTTTCATTGCCGTCTTTGTTTCGTAGTTGATGTTTCATTCGTCGTTTCCGATAGTTCATTTCGTTTACATGCCATATACTAACATTGTTCCAATTAGAGACTAGCAAATAATGGCTACTTCTAAATAACGGTGAGTACAATTGTCATTATCAATCTGGGCGAACACAAAAAGAGATGTTTTATCTTTAGACACTTTTGACGCGTTAAGGAATTAAATATTTGTAAACTCTCATTAATGTTCGTAGTGGGGGAAGGTGGAAGGACTGTTACGTTTGGCACTTCAGAAGAGCAGCTTTCATAGAGTTCGGCTATCGGCTCTTTGAAACTAAATACGCTCTTGAATCTTTTCGTCAGTTGGAAGCGGCGTATTGCGTATTGCTCTTATAACAAAGAAATCTCTTTTCTGTGCATTTGTTCTGGTTGCACTATGTTTACACCGTTCTTATATTTCAGTGCTTTTCATGTTATTTGTTCTTCTTCGTTCATGGCGCTGTTTTGCGACGGTTGCTGATGTGTTGGGATTTAGTGTCCAGAAATTTTGGGACTTGCAGTGAGCACACTGGGAGTAGACGAAAAATGGTGGCGATAGAAGAAGTTTGCTAGTAAATTGGTCGATCAAATCGATCAGTTTGGAACATAAAATTTGGGGCTCACTTATGCCCAGCTTATTCCTTCCGCATAGCGAATGATTCCAGCCACATAATTTCATTATTGGACCCTTCATCTTTCAGTTGGGATACAGGTGATTTTGTGCAGTTCTTTTCGTCATCCCAACTCAGGAGGCAGCCTTGCTTGGTATATGCTTTAATTTGCTGCATTCTCATTACGCGTACACCTCTTGTCTCTCTCGTCAGTTTCGCATTTATGATTGCATAAAAAGTGGCCAATAGAAGGTGTCGAGCCTGTAACGTGAATACACCACTTGGCCCATTCAGCGTCTAATAATGTCATCGCTTATTTTGTCGTTACTGCATCCTTTCTCCAGTCAGAGTGTTTTGTCAACCCTTGAAGTCACGTTACTTCGCAACAATTGCACAGTTCTGTGCCATTCGAATCATGCATTTAGGTTGAGTGCAGTCACTACGTGCTTTCTTCTAATGGACTCTGAAGTGGTAGTGTCATTCAAATGAGACGCTTCGACTCCAAGTAGGGTTCGGAACTGCGACATTCTTGAGTACCACTACTGGGGTCGTTTCTTGAGTTGATTCTTCGTGTCACTCTTCCTGTCTTCCTGTCAGAAATTCCTTTTTTGTGTTATCTCCCGCCTACTGTATTGCTTAACAGTGATGCGCCTGTGGTGCTGTTGTGCATTCGAGTATTTATGATTGATGAAAATTCCGCAAGACGGGCACATTGCTTTATAGCAAGGCTAATGATGACGTATGTTCTTAAGTTCAAGGTGAAGGGAGATTGCCAGTCCAATGATGGACATGAGGGGAAGGGGATAAAGATTTACTTGCCTCTCCTCCAGTAGTACGGCACCATACCACCCTATATTCTACACGATTTGCGTTTTGCCAATTTCTAGTGCATTGAGCTTGCCTTCGCGCTTCTCGTTTCTCTAGTGCACCGTCAAATATACCTCGTCGCTATTCGGCTAGAATAACCCAACAGCCACTCCTGGAAAACGCAGAAGATCGTGGGTAAGCAGTTTCATCAACCATTGCATTTACTGAACTGTAAACGAAGTGTATATCTGCAGCGCTTTCCCAAATTTGTGCGTACAGCGAGCAGCTGCACCGATCTGTCCCTTTCAAACGCCCAAAACCCATGAGAACATCCGCGCTAGCAGCCAGCGGTGTAATCACAATCCATATGACGTAAGGGGACCAGTTTATCTTAGCAATTTCTTAGTAGTTCTATCGGGGCCAGTTTAGCCGTCGTCACTTTAGCTGATGACTCTAGCAAATCCGTTCAACTACACACAAAGATGCCCTTAGCTAATCGACTGCAGATACCTTTAAAACCAAATCCATACTCACACAGATTACAAACAAGCTAAAACGTCGAACCAAATGATCACAGCATAAGTGAACAAGCAGATAACGAACAGTTCATCCAACCGGTTCGGATTAGTCTACACCAGAAAAAATTTCCGAGTTTTCGATGGCCACTGTCAATCTGTCGCGCAATTCATGGAAACTTCCATATGGCGGCAAATCCATCCGATTGAAGCTGCAATAGGGTTCATCGACAAGTTAGCGCACATGGAAATACCCAGAGAGATAAGCGGGAGGTTTTCCGATACCGGCTAACGAAGGTAATTTCCAAAGTAGGTTGCACGGAGGAAGTGATCACCACCTCAAAAATCTGCCAGATTGGCCATTCTTCCCAAATTTCTTTACCTCGTGTGTATTATCGAACCCAATCCGATGACGTTGTCGTCATAGCTAGTTCAACGGAACAGCTTCAGGAAATGTTGACAGAACTAGAAAAAGAAGATGTAAAAATGAGTTTGAATGTCAACAAAACTAAAACCGAATCTATAAATCAAAAGACTTGCCTTGCGACGGAATAAGATTTGGCGAAGAAATTATCGAAAAAGTGGAAAGCTACGTTTGTTTGGGGCAGACAGTCAGTATGGACAATGATTTCTACAGAAAACAGAGCCGCGTGGGGCAAATTCAAAGAAATATCCCATATCCTGAAATCGAAACTTAAGCGAGAAACAAACACCAGATTACTGAACTCTACAGCCTTAAAAGGAATGATAGGCGGGGGCGAAACGCAGGCGCTAATAGCCGCAGAAGAGAAACATATGCAAGTAGCACAACGAACAACAGTGAGATATCGCCCCGAAATGNNNGTGAGATATCGCCCCGAAATGAAGTGGAAAACGAAGGATTAAGGTAAAGATCATCGCTAAAAGACGTGATGGTTGAATACTGTTCATAGCGCACGTTAAACGAACAATAGGTGGAACATTGGAATACCGAACTGGTATCTAAGAGATCGCAAACGACTCAAAAGTAGACCACCCCGCAGATGGGAAGACTATCAAAGGAAAAGTTGGACAAACATAGTGAAGAACAGCTGGAGAAANNNAAACATAGTGAAGAACAGCTGGAGAAAATTTCTTATGAGAGAATATGGTGCGAAATAACGTGGTAGAGTCGTTCACTGAAGCAAGAACCGCGCTGATCATCGACTTCTGAGGAAGGTATCCTCCACTTAAGAAGGGCTTTGTGCTAGGCAAAAAAGAGGCTGATTCCTTTCAAATCATTCATACAAGCGCCGTTTCGGAGAAAGGAGTGGTAAAATGTTAGTAATATCACCACTTCATAGCTGTAACGCCTTTAACCTTCTACCATTCCCACTCAAACTTTCTGTAATTTCATGATGATTTTTTTCAAGCTAATTTCATCGCCCAATTGAAATCTAAACCCTTTTCAGCTTGTCACCTCACTCTTGTTGATAAATGATATCCAACCCCCCCCCCCTCTCAATCCATAATCCTTATCATTCCTAACCTTCGAGGGAGAGCGTCGAACATCAGTTATCCCTACTTCATATCAGTCTAGTACACAAGCCAGATTGATCGCCCTATGAAGAACGAACCACTTCGCTTTGGAAGTCAAAGAAGAACATTGAAAAAATTTGAAATATCTCATGTCAACTGTACAACAAACACAGAATTTGCGGACGACATCTTTCGATTCGTCTTCTCAACATTCAATTCACTTGTAGCACATGGGAAAAGTTGTGATCTGAATAAATGTCACCCTAACTCATAAATGAAATTTTTCACGTCATCAAACATCACTGAGCTTTTAGTCGCATCGGGTAGCAATCAATGCGAAGAGCTATCTTTATAGAGTTATAGCGAGAGGGAGAACGCTATTGCGTTTCTCTCTTCTCCTAACCGTCAATTAATAAGCAGCTGAAAGGAACTTAGCAAAAAATGTGAAGCGGAACTTTGTGGGACTGACCATGTGTGAGCTCTGGGTAACATGTCGGGGTTACCCCACTTCTCAATAGTGAACTTCTGCGGCCCATTCGAGCCGTAGAGTTCACGAAATCCATTCATCGGGACACGCGAAGTACCAGTCACGAACTGTAGCACTCGAGCACGCATTTCATTGTCGAATGAGAGTATGCATTTCCAAAAATTGTGAATTACCTAAAAAATGGATGGATGCATCACTTACGCCTCACATCACAAGGACAACCTGTAAAATGAACAACCCCACAAATGTCGCTCCCCGTATAATGCACCACCTACTTGTAGCATCTTATCGGATTATACCCTGTGTCAATTGATGCTGAACGGTAGATTTTTAAAAAAGGTGAACAGCTAAGTGGAATCACTAAGCGATTTTGTATGCAGTCAGCATTTAACGGCAAGAACACCGATCAGCCCTTAAAGTAAACCTGTGTCCTATGAGAAAGAGTTTTCACAAAAGGTAATTCCAAAAAGAAGGTTCCAAGAATAGCAAAGATGCACAAAAATGCAACATCTACACAAATGCAAAAACTACCTGCGTTCACAGAAGTGTAAATATGGATGGAACTTGCGAGAAGCATTGCTCATACTGTCGGCTGCTTCACTCTATTTTGAATCCAAATCCTCGATGAGAACTTATTTTTCTTCGGATTTTTCCCACTGTTTTTTCAAGCGTTAATTAAGAGCGCTAAACTACTTTACGCTTATTCTTACCCAATCTGGCTCATATTTTCCTAATACTTCTCTAATTCTGTAGTGTATTGGCAGCTGGAAAGAAACCGAGGAAGGAAATAAGAAATGAGTGGAATACAATTCATTCCTTAGTGCCTTCACTTTCAAAAAAATGTAATCACAATCTTTGTCAGCAACTGCAATATTATATAGAAGATGATATGAAATAATAGGCAACAATGAAAACAACCGAAGAAAATTCTTTTAAATGACTTCAAGTTTTTCTTTATATCATTAAGAATATTGATGAGCGAAAATACGTTAAACAACTTTACTAACCGGATGATTAGGCGCATATCCACCCTTATACAGAGTGTTGTCCTTCCAGTCTTTGACGTCGATTTTTTGAAGTCCACATACCAGAAGCTCCAGCTCGTTAGGATCGAAAATTGAGAGCAGATTGGACGGCACCAGCTCGTGAACTCCCTTCATCAACGCCTTCATCTGCGCCTCAACACGACTAACGAAACGCCACTTAATCACAAGCTCGATGTATTCGTCCTTGTTCGCTTCAGTAACTTTCTCGTTCGCTCCGCCCTCACGCAACTCCACTGTTTGTGTCTATAGACGTTTTCTTTTCAAAAATATATCTCGGGAAGAAATCGAACCACCTCTTCCATTAGCTCGGGAAAAGTTAAACCATCTCTACGCCCCCCCCCCCCCCCCC
>JAARMF010004351.1:0-15536 GCA_022844705.1 Toxascaris leonina
GAGCAGTGCGTATACTGTCATCCGCTATAGATATCAATATTACCTACGAATTACTGAAATAGTAGTACTGAAACATTGAGTGCTCGAACATGTGTGTATGTCACCCACAGAGTACTTGAACATATTTATCTGCCATCGACGAACTATTCAAAGGCATGCCCACGTTCCAGTGGAACAGTACTAATTGCGTTTATAAATATTCTCATTTTCTGTTTTAGCAAAGCTTAATTATGTCAGCTCGCACTTTTGTGAATGTCTGTGTGACATCTGCTGTTTGCTGTCTAGCCGAAGTGTCTATAAGCAAGGTATAGAAAATTGCGACGGCAAAATTCGATGGATTTAATTTAGGAATTAAGACTACTGGTGTCCCATGTTTTTGCTTTTGGCACTTTAAGTGACCGCAAAATTTACAAGTTAGTTTTGTTTTGTAAGATGGAGTGGAAAATCATTTTTTGTTAAATTATGAGGCAATCATTCACAGAGACATGGAACAATATTTCGTTGTTCTTTGAAGTATCAACGCAATTAACCGGTCTCTGTGTAGTGAGTTGATCGAAATCTAAAAACAGATAAGGCACAAAAACTCAATCAGTAGAGATCGATGAACCAAACTAAACTCCAGTGTTTGAGAACCGCAAGAAAACAGGCTCCAATAGTAATGGAAAGAGATGAAAAAGTACAGTGCCCGCCTTCCTGGCATATATTTTCACTTATTCAACTAAATGTGCTAGAAAAGGTATCAACTTTGCGTTGCTCTCTTGGGATAATCGAGTGGCTTCTAACCAATTAATATTGACCATTAGTTAGGATGCAATCCGTTGAAACTCATTCTCGAACTTCTTCTACTCCACTAATGGTCCACTTTTTAAAAGAGTTCGGCCACTTTACTTCGACGTGGAAATGTCTCCAAAAACATTAAAATCTTTCCTGCATGTTTTGGAAAATTTTTACCTCTGCGGAAGTTTTCATGAACTTTTTCACGAAATTTTCCCACTTTCATAGAAAACGGAGATTCACACTACTCTCTTCCTAATATTATTCTTTCATTCCCTCATATTCATACCACTGGTCTTTCCACTACGTATTCATCGCTATGAAACAAGGCCTGAATGCAAAGGGCAAAAATTGCTTCCCTTGCCTCATTACTGATGCCCGCTTCATTGCTATACTACACTCTTTTTAACGACTACATTTCTTCATCTCTTGTAATTTCCATTGCAACTGATCACTTTACACACTACAATGAACATGGCGAAGTTCCATATTTATTCTACCGCAGGATCCAATAAAGGCAAAAATATGCTTTCTTCAAAGGGGGAGGGCGGAAGAGCTTGCGACGAAAGAAATGGTAGTAAACAAAGGGAGATGTGAATCGAACTGACTGTTTTGCTTGGAAGCTAGCTTTTTAAAGCACACAAAGATTTTAGTGACGGAACCATATAACAGATTTTAACAGATTTTCTTCTAATAACAGATTTTCTGCTTCGATGCTATCCTCTCAAAAAATCATCCAAGACCCTCTCACAAATAACTCCGTCAGCAATCACCGACGTGAACGTGAAGAAACGATATATCCGGTGTTAGCATGTGCGAGGAGTGGACATATGTATATTCTTTGGCAAATTATCGCTGAGATTGCAGAGATGTGTCACTTATACTCTTAAATGTTTTATTAGGGACGCCCTCGTTGCTCTGAGTCAATATATTCGCTCGCTTACAATGCCAACTGGCCTCTTCCTATTCATGTATTTGCATAGGCTCGTTGGATACGTTGTTGAGAAGTCGCTTCATCATCTCCCCCCCCCCCTCCTCCCCCCACCTTCCTCCCCCTCACTTCTTCGAGATGTTTAATGGCTACTAGAGCGGTAGGACACCTTTAAACACATGGTTGCTGGGTGTTCCTCCCCGCCGCCTTCTCCCGAGATATTTATAATAACTTTACACCTTAACGCTGCCATAAATTGCAGTTTGTTTGCTAAGTTAAGCGTATAAGTAAGTGAAATGTCGACGTAGTAATTATTGATTGATTGTCACCTCAGTAAAGTGTGCTTTATGCGTTTTATGTCTACTGCACATAGCACTTATTGTGTTGGTATTATTCAATCAACCACGCAAATTGTATCTTTTGTTAGGAGAAACTAGGCAACATATTAGCTAAATGAACCTCATCAGAGGCTCAGTGACTCTGAGCAGGTGAGTGTTCGCAATTATCTGCTCTGGATTCCCTTGCATTCCCCAATATTTTCACCCTTCTCTCTTTTCGTTTTCTCTCTCTCTGTCCAAACTCCCTCTTCTTCATTTTTTTCAGCATCAATCAAGTAGTGATATATGATCAGTTCACAGTTTGCACTGTGATAATTCAAACGAAAAAAAAACATTCCACTCACTTTTCATTAGACTATATGTCATTAACAGTCTGTACAAACATTATTCGCCTGTAGACTATACGAAAAATCGTTTAGCTCTATGAGTTTCTGAATACAACATATAGATTTATTAACATATGGTTCGATGAGTTTTGAGAGAAGCAATGCCTGCTGATTTACTTTGAATGATCTGGTAGAAAATGGGAGAAGAAGGGAGGGAAGGAAGGTGTTGATATTAATGGCTTTTCGTGTGACCGAAGTAATTTTAAAATTTCATCATTTCTGCACATAAGACAATGAATCTCTTGCTCACCCAATCTCGTTCAGCTCCGTCAATCCAAAATAATAGCATTAGCCCTCTATCTTTTGCTATTTCGACTTCTTTCTTTCAATTAGTCAAACAACGCTCATAAGAGATTCATCGAATTCATCAAGTTGCTATAGAATCATTTGCCGATAGCAACTGCGATGTGAGAATCAACATGCAGAAGAAAAGGGGAGAAGAGAGAGAGGTTTTGCTTCGAAAAATTTTTTGGGACACTCTTCGTGCTATATGTGAATGAACTTTATTGTTGGATAATCCTCACGCAGTAGCTGTATGAAGGAATGAGGAATTATTTATTCACNTGAATAATCACTTCTTCTGGCCGTTGCTCAAACTGTTTTCAAGCCAAAAAAATGAACAATTGCACTATAGACCTGCATCTGAGTGTATAATTTATCTACGCACTTGTTTGGAAGGATCCATCCGATCGGTTTCGTTTGCTTGTAATACCAACGGCGATCGTTTATGGAGGTAGATATTGAACTCGAGCATTTTAAAATGTATGTTGCTTGCGATGAGGTGTGACAAGGTAGTGAAAGTTGAAAAGACAACACCGCAGTATGAAACTGAAGCACTTTTTCTTCATTAACAGCCAATCTATAAGAAAAGTGGAGTTTCTGATGGAATAGATCGATAGGATTTGAATGGGCATCTTTCCTTTTGAGCATTTTCGCTTTTCTTTGCAAATGAAGCGAAACGATTTTGACTAGGTGAATAAATAATTCCTCATTCCTTCATACAGCTACTGCGTGAGGATTATCCNTCAGAAACTCCACTTTTCTTATAGATTGGCTGTTAATGAAGAAAAAGTGCTTCAGTTTCATACTGCGGTGTTGTCTTTTCAACTTTCACTACCTTGTCACACCTCATCGCAAGCAACATACATTTTAAAATGCTCGAGTTCAATATCTACCTCCATAAACGATCGCCGTTGGTATTACAAGCAAACGAAACCGATCGGATGGATCCTTCCAAACAAGTGCGTAGATAAATTATACACTCAGATGCAGGTCTATAGTGCAATTGTTCATTTTTTTGGCTTGAAAACAGTTTGAGCAACGGCCAGAAGAAGTGATTATTCAGTGGTTAAATGTGGACAGCGTTAATGCACGACACTAGGCTAACTATTGAATTCGTTCCAAAAAGACGACGATGAGCTTATACGTTGCAGAGATAGCAATCAGCAGTTACTCTAATTACAGCAGTTCAGTCTAATTTAATTCAATCTCTCGAATCTATTGAGGAATTTCCGCGTCTCCTTCAAGGATCATTACGTAAAGTTACATTCACCTAGACGCACTTGTGTCTAGGAGTGTTACGTCCAACACCCGTCCGTTATTTCCCAAGGGCATTGCTTTTTAGATCGCACAACTCCAAAACTTTTCAATCACATTTTGCATTAGTGGTGTGCTGCGGACTGGCGCTTTTTCTGATGGGACGGCAGACCCCCAGCAAGAAGCCGTCAGCAAATTCTAGTCGATCCAAACCGGACCGGTTGGGAGGAAATTTGACCATGCTGGTACTGACCGAAAACTTGTATAAGAAAATTCGGACTGCAGCATTATTCGGTTTTGATGCCAAGTGAAAGTGCAGCTTTGCTAGGAGACAACTGGATAAGCGAAGAAGCTCAGAGAGTGTAAACACGATATTTTCATTGGTCATAAAACGAATTCTATGTAATTGGTAAGAAGATTCCCAATCAGGTGAACATATAGAAGTTAAACTTTGTTATACAACGTACATTGAGCAAAGATTTGTTGCGTTGGTCTCGGTTCAGGGAAGTTTGCGATTTCAGAAATCACATTCAGTGCATTATTGCACCAATTAGCTCCTCAATTCCGGAGCATTAAAATTCAGTGAAAATAGTTCTGAAATATGCAGTCTACGCTAGAAGTACTGCGAATGCCATTAGTGAGATCCATTAAATCTGTAAAAACATCATCGACCACAGTTCAGAAGTAATAAATTTGAGCACCTTTAACACGTCGTTATGCTTTAGGACGCAACTTGTAATACTGCGTCAAACTGAAATCGCTTTTTTGGTTAATAATAGTGAATGATGCATAACTGATCTAAATCTTTTTGAGGAAGATGTTCGTGTGTATGTGTGCAGTTGTTTCGCTGGTGTTCATCCCACTCTATTCAGCTGTCGATCCACTCGATGAGTTCCATAATTACTTCGAACTATCGGTTAGTTCGTCTTGCATTCTCAGTAATTTCCTTCTCACATTTATGAGTCACTGACTTCGCATTTGGTGGAGTATGGAGGCGGCAGGTTGGGGAGGAGGGAGATTGGAGGAGGGAGGTGGACAGATGGAGGCCAGATTATCGTGAAAATACGTATTTTAATTGTGGAACCATCATAGTGAAACTAGAAATCCAAGAAGAGGACGCTGTGTTATTCAGCTAGCGGATCAAGCGTTCCAGCATCATCTATGTCAAGAAATTTCTTCTTGGTTGCATAAGGACCAAATCGAACAAATTCTCTGTAGTACAAAAGTCGGATCCTTGTGCAGCCATACCCCACCAAGAGAACACTTTAAAAATATTTGAAAAATGCAAAGTAGTATCGCCACGAGTCAATTACACTAATAAACAAAAAATATTGCGTGAAGGCAAAAATTTGGTGGACAATTAGAGAATGAATACTTTTGCTGCAATTTTTAAGATAGTGCAAACAGGAATTGTCTAGCAAAGTTATTACATGGAATTTGCTTTGTTTGTAAAGCCCTGGAATGCATGTACGTGCGCGATAACTACAATCTCTCTGAACACTTTTCTCACAATCGTCCGCGACTCAGCTCTTCCCCTCTCCCACTTTCGTTTTCTACTGGATGTTGACAGGTGTTTTCAATAAAATATCATGCTATCAGAAAGAGAAACGCGGCAGCGAAGGATCAGTACCGCAGTGGCGACAAATGACAAGAAATCGTCTAGTGCAACATCATGCCTTCGCACCTCGCACTCGGTTCAGTTTCTTCAACGAACCAAGTCGTCCTATTCTCATGCGATATCAACGTTCGATATGATACTTGCCATCCCCCTCATTCGCATTCAATGAAATATTTCTTCATAATCATAGCACATCTTCGTTGTGAGATAATTCAACTCAGTTATTATGTGCAATAACTTGTTAACAATAAGCTAATAATCCGGCGACAGTTATTCTGCGATAGCAGCGATACTGCTGATCTTAAATCCAACGATGGTCTTTAACAAGTTATTGCAATCTGTGTAAAAGGCATATTACTTGTGTGAGACAATACACATTTGTCACTATCCAGACTCGAGTCTTGTTCCAGTGGCTCATTTACAACATTGAGTATGACTGCATTCTACAACAATGACTTACTCACTTATCCAAAAAGAATAGATTTTTTCGATGGGAGAACAGGTCATTGAGAAGCTGAGTCTCCCCACAGTCTCAAAAACCGGATCCTGAGTTAGCGGCTCTTTAATGTACCACATCAGACCCATTCGCTGGCACATCGCAACAGCTCGACACAATTTTGCGATGAGCCAAAGCTTTCGAGATTAACCAAGAAGATAGTGTCGTCTAGAGCCAAGTATGAGGAATGAAAGTATTCAGCAACTTACTCATTTATTAAACGGATCTCAATCCTTCCTATCCACTTTAGCAAGTAGTGATGTCATTGCATTAAAATTTCCCGTAAAATAGGATGAGTATACTCCTGCCTCAAAAATGGCATAGTACTGTACTTCTACCATCTCTTTAAATGCCTGGTGTACTGTACCTATGATGCACATGCGGTTTCAGTTTCGCACAATACTCTAAAAAGTAATTTGGCCTTAAAAGCACAAAAATAGTAGGGTACTTTCAGTACCTTGGGTTTTTCTCGATATACACGGATAGGAGGGGAGGTATCAGATTATTAATGAATATAACAAATTGAACGATGTGATCACTGATTGAAATAGTGTTATCACTGAGAGAATAGTGCAATCACTTACTTAAAACATTTTAAAAGTCACCGTAACAAGCTCCAAAATTAAATCAGCATTTTCTTCATCAGAAACGGTATGGATACAATTGTCGATGGGCTGGGGTCATTATGTTGGATTGTTTATGCGCATTTCGCGCCCGTCGTAACTCTCTAAATCTCCTGTCATACCATCTGATAACTACCACTCATCCTCACGTATAGACGACTCACAATTGAAAAGGGGCAAGCTTTCGGAAGCAAAAAATGCACCTAGGAAGACAGCAATATGTCGAAGGTCGAAATCAAAACAGTTGAAACACCGACGTCATTTGAACCTGATGGATCGCACCAGCATGGAACATAGCAGTTGAAGAATGTGCCACAGAACAAAAAGTGAAATTGGATACCACGGGATTGGAAAAAAAACAGGATATTATTTTTTGGCAACAGTTCATATACGAGGAGCCAAGTAGGGACGTATACGAATCACATTGCTTTAAAGAGACGGGAGAAGATGCCGTTCGCTTCCCTCTCCACCGCATATTTTGCGTATACGAATCTGTTTGCATTTCCGTCAATTTCCAGAAATGATCTATAAGCTAGCAACCATTACTAAACCGTTAAAATTCGACCCGAACCTTGAATGGNACTAAACCGTTCAAATTCGACCCGAACCTTGAATGGAGCCGTCCAGTGATTGGCTGTGTTATCCTGAACAACGCGACTCTTATCATTGCATCGTCCTCCGTGCGACAACCTGCTGCTCTCGGACCACCTGCTAGCAGCATCTGCAGTGTACCACCTATGCAGCTCAGTCTTTTTGGAAATCGCATATCGACCTCAATTTTTCTATTCTTGTTTTCGAAATCATCAAATGTGCCCTCATCGAATTCACGTGGCCTCGACACAGTGGAAAAACGTACCACCTTCTTCGACCCCTGAGCGGCTTACTGCAACCACTTCTTTACAATATGTGTTTATTGCTTCAGCATATACTCATTTTCAAAAGTGCATACTACATCTGTGCTTGAGTCTGTTACCACTCTATGTCCACCTCTGAGGGGGCCTGTTCAATCCCTTGTGCATCACGAGGCTCATGTCACTTCCTCAAATCTAGAACTGCACTCTCGTGGCAGTCATTCCCATCGCGATATACCGTTGCAACGATTAATGAAAACTTGACACGCCTTCAGCTCCGAAGGCTAACAATGACGAGCGCTCGAATCGGCGATTTCATGTCTGCCACAATCTTCTTGATATCTTCCAGTGGTCCATCCAAAAGCGAGCAAATGGTCTACTCGGGAACTTGGGATGGGAGGATGAGTCGCGGATTCAACACAGCTGAATATTCGCGAAAATCTTGGCTGAAGAGCGAGCTTAAACACGTATTGGGTAGAGTCGTGACGTTTTCGAAAATATTAATCCACCATTTTCTTTCTGCGCTGTCATGAGCTTCAGAACTCGCTCCAAGACTTCCCAGTCGTTATTGACGGCGTTCTTCAATTCACGGACCGCTTGCGATCGTTGAGTGCCTTCATCAGTTCAGCGTGTTCAGATTCATGCCATACTCTCAGATGCTCTATCACATTTTGGTAGTAACGCTGGTTGATTGCGGCAGTCACATCCCCGACATCTATAGCCCTCTTGAATCATATGAGAAATTCTGCATCGAATGAGATAGGCCACGATATTTTTCTTGCTTCTGTAGACTTTGAGGGTCAGTCATCCCCAGCAACCGCGATGTTAGGAGTACCACGATGATGAGCAGAAAAGAATATGCCCAAGAAATAAAGACTGGAGTGAGAACTCCATCGCGACGACTTCAAATGGTCTTTTCTTGATTTTCATTCACCCCGTTTTGAAACGAAATCGCTCACGAATTGAACAGTTTAGTGGAAAGTTCCTTAAGTCCAGAACTACTGCTTTCACTGATCACTCAAGTGGGACGTGTTGTGAGACTTTTAGGCCACACTGGTTCTAATCAAAGCAGTAACCAACTGCAGGAATGACACTTCTATTTCGGCGATTGTCTATGGCCAGTAAGTATCGTAAATACTCATATATCTTTCCGGGAAGTTGATTAATCGAGTGAATAATCGCCACTGAGTGATAAATGAAGCAAAACAGAAAAAAAACAATTACTTGTTGTATTTCCAATGATGATAACTGAAGTATATCGACCACCTCAGCAACGCTCATAGCGTCCGGTAAATCATCTTTGTATAAATAAAACCCCGTTCCTCACATTCTCTTAGTTTAAACTTATTATGAAGTCGAATCAATAACGATTATTGAGAATATCAAAAATTGAATTAGCTTATAATTGGCCATATTATTGTAACAAATTGCAATCAATAATTCAAAGAAGCAGAAGACTATTCGAAATGCAGATCACAATAGATATGATCATTTTTTGGCCCCGTTGTGGGAGAAAATTTGAAAGTAACTGCCAATTTGAGCAATAGGTATCAAACTTAATATCCGAACATTTATTTCTTTATTTGTTTGCCTATTCATCCATATACTCGTCTAATTGTGTTATCTTTGTATCCATTTTTTGTTTATCTATTTATATATATGCACTTTTATTGCAAGGAATGAAGTCGTAGGTGATAGCCTGCGATATCCGAATTATTCCAGCATGAAGGTTTTAGGTCTGGTAGTGCAATTTTCTGGTATGGGACACGGCATCATTTGAGGAGAGCAATACGCATGGAGCATTTCTATACACTGTCGAAAGACTTGATATCAGCAACCAAATGAGGAGACCACACAGGAGCATAGGTATTCCAAAATGTATCGGTAGTGGATGGTGAGGACGTTTCGAAAATCTGCAATAATATGTATGCAGCAAAACGCGCAGAATATCTGCAACAGTTCGCGATCTACGACGACTTTCCAGCAGTAGTTGAGCATTGCAATCTCCAGTGAAGTCTATGGTTGATTTGATCTCACTACCTAAGTCATGAATACCATCTAAAATAGGAAAACCGCACCTCTTCGCCTGAAAAAAAAATTATTCATGACGTGAGTTGATCTGACTTTAATCACTTTTTCATGAAGAACGTCTTACTGCCATAATTTCGACAGGGGGTGAATGCAAAAAGGCCCTCCTGCAGAATTTGGAAGTTGTGAGCAGGATCATGCGACGGTCGGTGAATTTTGAGGCTATTAACAACGATTCTGATCCTGCTTACAATGTGATCGGAAACATCGTTAGTACAAATGAGGAACAAAACAGAATTCCTCGTGGAAAGCTACTATAAACTGAGTGAGACCCAATTTAAAAAACAGCTGACGACGACATCTTTTCTCAATTTCAAGAGCAACTTTCCATGAAAGACAACACCAACGGCTTTTGTATGATCAACGTACATAGCTCCACTCTGACCTCCATGTTCAATGCGATCTCCATTCGCTTTAAAATGCTAAATAACTTGCGATATCGTGGATGAAAAGGGAAAAAGTGGAGATGGTCAGGATTCTGAAAGCCGTTTCGCTTAAAGTGATCCACTAATGCATCCCTGACGATTATCTTTGAAACTCTATTGACGGAGGACGTCAGCCTAATCGGGCGAGTGTTTTTCACTGCGGTAGAGGATGATTTCTTTAGCAAAGGTGAGACTAATGTTCTCTCCAAGAAAGGGAAAGTGTGAACAAGATGGAGAACGTGGCAAAATTCTATTGAGCTCGCCTTGCAGTTCAGGAACAGCAAGGGAAAATTGTGGGAAAATCGCCTGGTGAGAGTGAAATCTTGTCAGCGAGTTTCCAATCTTGTCAGCCTTAAGAACTGGAGCAGCGCCTACACCAATAAAATCCAAATGATTGCTGCAGCGTACAGCACACTGTTGCCTTGCATAAAACCCTTTAGAAATAGTCCGCAAGCACGGTGCGTTACAGCCGTAAATTTTATCGATCCCCGGCTAAGTTTTAAGGATATGCTCTGCAATTATGCTGAGCTAGCATAGCGTCAACTTTTTTACCAGTTGCACCATGTAACATCCCACTTACCCTCACTTAGATATTATACGTCGCCTTATCTGGGTCTTCCATGAAACTGTTGCTACAGCTCGGACGTGACGACTCACTGGATTTTCATCTTCCATTCTTTTTTATTGCCCGTTTCGCGAATCCAAAATCGTTCCAACTCCTGTCTGATATAATCGTTCCAACTGCGCGGTGGCCATACTCTCGGTCTTTTCTGATCGAGTTNAAAATCGTTCCAACTCCTGTCTGATATAATCGTTCCAACTGCGCGGTGGCCATACTCTCGGTCTTTTCTGATCGAGTTGCAGCCAACTAAGACAGCAAATTTATGCTGTTTTGCTACCGCCGAGGATCATGTTTCGCTTCCATACGTCATTGCTTTCAGGACTGTTGCATTCAATAGTTGAGCTCTGGTCTTCATGGGGAGGTTAGACCTGAACACCTCCTTCATGTCGTTGAAACTAGTCCAACTTGCTTTTGTTCTCCTTGCTACCTCACCGCTGAAGCTCTGCCGGATGTGGAGCTCCTGTCCGAGATGAAAGTAGTGCACTAGTTCTTCGGTTTCCTCAATGCCCACAAGAATCCTTGTTTCTGTCTGCGCCTTTGATCTCATTTCTTTGTTTTCGCCCAATTTATCTTCAGCCCAATCTTCGGTTCTTCCTGATCCATTTCTCGCATCATCTGCAGAGTTGCGATGTTGTTGGCGGATATTAATGCATCGTTCGCAAATCGCAGGTGACTGAGCCGCTCGTCGTCGACGAGGATGCTACTACTCCAGTTGAGTCTTCGCATCACTGACTCCAAGCACGCAGAAAACCATGTGGGTGATACCATCTGTCTTTGTTTTACACTTACCTTCACTGGATTTCGGACCGGATCATCAAATAAGGTGATTTCTCTCGTGCCTCCTCTGTTTGCTTTCAGGAATAATCCGATGAGTACATCCCTGCAAAAGACGGGTCGATCGGCGCGCGGGGCAATGAGGTTTTTATTTCCAGTTTTTGAGCCATTTAGTTCTGATAATTTTCTGGCTAGGCGAACCGTGTCCTTCTGTGGACTTTGGTCATTCGGAGTTTCCTTCTCCTAGCCTTTCTTCTTCCACGAAGTACCTGCAAGGCAGCAGGGGCTGCGATCTTTTTCGGCGGACCGTCCTTGCCGTGACCAAAACCAGCATTGGGTATAGTGACCACTTTTTTAAGTGCTGGCATGCCACAGCCAACTCCAATCACACCTTGATGGTTTTCGCCGTTAGTTGATTTGCGCCTGCTTATTCATCATAATCGGTCATCGCATTCTCCGCAATCCATCACCGCGTCAGCCAAGTGAAAGTAGACACGACCACTAGCGACCAACCATCCAACGACGAAGAAATTCCCATTTCCTCACCCGGTGAAAAATGCATTTCAAATTCGAGTTATGCAAGCATTGCGAACAAGAGATATCTTTTGTCAGAAGTAGATAAAGAGTCTTATCCTCGCGAGTGGGATCCTGCATGAGATTATCAGGAGTGGCCATCCAGATAAAACTTTCCAGTAAGTGAGTTGATGTAATAAGACACACTGCTAGAGAAAAATTAAAAATTAGATCACCTGCTACCAAATTCGCATGGCCCGCTATGCACAACTGAGAAATCTGTTCAGAAAATTCTTCAGAATCAGTGATATGAGTATCAGTTGCTTGAAATACACAGATCTAAGAAGAGGTTTTGTCGGTAGTAATGTCAAAGCATGACAATCCTCAACTATAATCAAATTTGTATTAGCAACAACACTTTTACCCGCACGTAATCAATGGCGTTACCCTCTCAAACCTCGATGGAGGCATATTCGTCGGGCGAATGAAGGAGAGAAAAGGGTTCGTAATGCAGTGAGGAACGATTATTTAGTAAATCAAAGGTGTAAATCGTTTTAAAGATAGCAGTCATTAGTGTTTCAAAGCTGTTATAAACAAAGGAATGCATCACGAAGAATGCCACAAAGTGCCTCACGACATTCATCCATCCGTTCCTTGTCGCGGCTATCCACAACAAAAATCACCGCCTAAAATCTACAACGACAGTATTTTAGACAATTCCCATAAAAGATAACAATGCTCGTTCAAACTTTGTGCTCAAAAGGAAACATCTGTTTGTTTCTTTTTTTTTTTATTTGGGCGAAGAAAAAACAAAGTTTTAGCTGCGTTCTCATGTCCCCATATGGCAAAGTACGCGCACTCCAGAGGGTACTGCAGATAACCTCTAGGACCGTCTGATGGCACTTCTAGTGTGCGTGACCCTCCTTCCCCAGAAGTGTCATCTTGTCGTTCTCGTACCCTCAGATGTCTTAGCAACCACCTTGCTTGCACACATTCCCATCATCAACCGTTTATGCTCACAAACCAGAACGTTATCTTTGAAACATTGATCAAGATTTGAAAACACAATTTATTCTCTATAATATACCGGAATAATATGAAACGAAACCTGATTGTCTCTGTAAAGGACAAATCATCTCCGACTGGCAATGTCTCAAAGTTTCAATCTAACATTTCTATAGACGATACTCTCCCCATGGAAACCTACAACTGTTTACGTTTATAGGCAATGAAACTGTTTTAATAGGAAATGGAGCCATTTGAATATGCCTGAGGAAAATTCAAATTTCATGGCCGAAACTGAACGGCTCAATATAAAAACAATATGCTTTGATCAGATAGTCTCATCAACACCGTCATCCAAGTTTTATGCTATACACTGTCAAGTAAGCGGAATCTCGGAGGCAGTGAACTGCGACCTTTCATAGCATTCCATCGCACTTTCCACGTGCTTGACTCTCTCTCTCTTCGGAAACGCCGTCTTCCCGTTATCACCTGTTAGAGTGAGGAAGTCGTGTGGGCACATAGGCATCACCAAGTAGAGGAAGAAAGAGACAGGCAAGAACAGAGGAGAGTGCAAATGCTGATTGAAACAAAGATTTGCTGTCTCTATTTGAGTTTCTTTTATTTTTTTCAGAAGCGCTCACTTAATGGTATTCAACTGATGTTGGAATGGAAAGATAATGGTTTAGAAGGAAACCTCAAAGAAACTTTAAGGTTATTAAAAAGCAGGTTTATTTTTGCCAGACATTGAAAGGACCTATTCCTATATTTTCGCGATTTACTTAATGTAGTTTGCCTCCACAGGTTTCAGTCACTGCATTTATTGGTGAGCCTGTGCACATGAAAGGAGATTGGGGGGGGGGGGGGGGGGGGGGGGGGGGAATGGAAGGATGGGAAGAATCCTGTTCAACCTCCAATTCTTTCGCATCATGTGTGGAAAAACTTCTGACACGAGATCTATTTGAATGTCACCTCTAGCATATAAAACCGTGATTTCGACCCTACAGTGGCTGAGTAGAACTGCAAAGGCTAATCAATCGTCGGAATGGTTGTTACAATCTCGCCCAATTTAAACTTGTATAATATTGTTGTTTTGCCGGCGTTGTCGAGTCCAATCATCAGCATTCGACGGTCCTTCTTAAGCACCACTTTGTAGAGCATACTGGAGAATAGTGAACCCATTTCTGAAAACAAAATACGGCTACAAAGTTTCGAAGATAATATCAGAAAAATATGCTTCATAATTCCATTCGCTAGAATCAACAGCTATTGAAATCAACAATAAGACAGATCTATAAGCCAAAAATATTAGATGCACAATCAAATGTGTTAATGAGTTTGCAGTTTGCTCTTATATGACCTAGAGATGACAACGCGTAAGTTCCACGCCGCCAACCTCAACTCACCCTTATCGCACGATGGCTCATCGAATGTGTGGCGATAGAGGATAAAAGACCAAGTAGCAGCTGCAGTTTTCTTGCCCAGAGATTCGCTCAGGTTAAGGAAGTGCAATGAGTTTATGTGAACCCTTGAGGAGTACAAAAGACGTAAGAGGCTACAAAATGTTGCATGCGTTACACGTCGCTAATTTCAACAATTTATTCTATTTCGGCCTGAGCTGGAATGATGAATGCAGGTTCGTTCATTTTCACTGATGAATTGGATTTTAATCTCAATAAGGTTATTTCCATTCTTCTCATTGAATTCCAACGGTTTGTGTGCTGCTTCATGCCTTCCAAATTTATCTCGGAGGTTTTTTTGTCACAAATTTTTTTACCACCAGTTCTGAATAGGATTAGAGAATTATCTACTCATGACCGCGACTGAAACAGGGAGGAAAACATTTTTAAGCAGCATTTTGATCGACTAGGGTCATTCAAAACACCAGCTTCAGTGATGGGAAATTTCATCTTTTATATTATACATCTTCCTTTTATTTTAATCAAAATTTTGAGGTGCTGAGCAGAGGATTGACTGGATAGAGATTGAGCGCAAGACAGCGATTTTTCAATGGGCGAGACATATCTCACTCTCACCCCTGTCCTGCAGACCCTTGTGTCAAACAGAAAGAAAATTTAAGCTGGAAGGTAAGCTTCCTTCGATGTTTGTCACTTGAGGCCCTATAAATTTTAAATATGTTGACACTGCCAATCGTTTAACGGATGTCATCAGTCGAAAGTACACCATTCTGGAGGGTATTGTAAATGTTCCAAACACACTCTCAACAAAGCTCTATGTATTAGAAATCGGTGTGAGACATAAATCTACATTCATCCATTTGCAATCCAAATGGAAGGTGGTGCGACTTGCAAGTGATTGATCACCGATGCAAATCGATTTCTATCGAGTGCAGCTGTAATGCAAAGGAGCAAGCACTAGGAAAGTAGGAGACGCTTGTATTGTATACCTATCACAGCCCCAGGGCTAATGATGAGCTCGTCAGAAATTGGGATATAGATGAAATAAGAATCGTTACGATTATTTCATTAATACTCCGATGATTTGTTATTCTCGAAAATGGCTAAAGTAGGAGGTCAAATCACATGCACATGATGAATT
>JAARMF010004352.1:0-15534 GCA_022844705.1 Toxascaris leonina
ACATACGGGCACTCCGATACCACAACACACTTTGCAAATAAAAATTTATAGAAGCAAATAAAGGAACCCACTTGTCTGCGCTCATATAAGCGAAAATTCGAAGGCCAGTGAGGAGGATAGTGGTACACATGCTGCAATAAGGACTTTACGGCATTGCTCATTGTGTTTTCAGAGATATTATCGCCTATCGAAAGTGTGCGATTGAAAGAATTCAGAACACAGGGGAGGCAAATCAACAACGCAAAATGGAAGTTTTAATGAAACAATTACAGCTTGTTGTGAGTTGAACCACAAGCTAGATCTGAAGCAACAAAAAAGGAATAATTGTGTAGAAATAGTTGCACACAGTTTGCATTCAGATCTTGTCCGAACTACACATTGAGCGTGGATTCTTTCAAGTAGTGTGCTTAAAGAGGCAATTATGTTAGCGATGTTGCAGTCTAGCTGGAAATGTGTTATCATTAAACACATCCATTTTACACTCTATGTTTTCAGTGAAGGATAATTCATGCATTAGATGTTTGAGTGACTTTGTTATATGAATAAGAAAAAGCACATAGAAAGATTTAGGAAACGTACGAGATATTGAACGCGATATTAAGCATCCTATGAGGTGTCTGTGATAAGTGTCATAAATAATTCAGGCAAAAGCTTATAAGCAGTCAGATAAATTGCTGCAAAGCGCAATGCCATAAGCAAATAAAGTGACATTTGCATGCGCGCAATCAAAGAAACATATTCGCGAACATTGATTAGTGTGCACAAAAGAAAGGGTAAAAGAATTTCTGGCTGCATCCCACGAGGCAAATCCACCATACGATCTTGCCACTGAACTTTTCCTCGTACCTTCCCATCAATCTTTCATTGCAATCGTCTCCTGCCTTCAGCTCATCTCTCTGCGTTTAAACTAGGCCGTTTTAGGTTTTTCGAACCCATTTGTTGCATTTGCACCATGTCCTCTCGACTACTTCAATCCCAAGGCAATACGGCTCCTTAAGAAACTGGTCGGTGCCTAGCTCGGCAAAACCTATGATTCACAAACTAAATTAGCCCGACGATACGAAAGGATTCGTTGCAGCCCTAAAAGCAATGAACAAACGATGTAATCAAGCGGGCCCAAAAAGTGGAAGATTATGGCAGCAAAGGCAGGCGTTCAAAATGATCGACACTGCATATATTCCAAGAGGATGGAGAGGATGATCAGTACCGGCAAGATGACAGCACACTTTGGAGAAGTGAAATAGAAGAGTGAAGGGATTCAAACGGCTGGAGGAGGATTCCTGTCCAAATTCATTACTCAAATACTTGTAGGAAGTATTCGACAACATGAAATCATAGATTTTGTGTGCCAGATTCATCGATCCTGGGAATGTGCGAGTAGCGAACTAGAGTTAACCCTGCCGTAGAGAGCATAAATCACAATATTTACAAGCAAATCGCTTAGAGTAAGTAGGTAGGACATTTTATATCATGTAGCAGAAAGTGGTGTTTTCCTCGCAGTTGAAAGAAAAACAATTATATAATTGCTCCCTAATGAAAAGCTAGATGATATCAATCCGCCGGCGAATTAAACTATGCACTCCAACTACAGATATAAAAGGGCAAGCTAATGAAAAAATTGGAGCAACTACGAGCGTGCAACGGCGTCAAGCACCTACTAACAGATGCGCAACAAAAGAAGCTCGAAGGATCCATCTCGATGGCGACGCAAATGGCAAGGGGCGGTACGAACAGCATTCTCTCAAACAAGGCTCATCTTTGATGAAACGGAATAGCCGCTTGAGGTTCGATATAGATGGTGCCTCTCTGAGATAAGACATGCAGGAAAAACGAAACCTTCGTTTATCCACATACTTGGAAGATGAAGAACGAAGATAGCGACTGAGTTTCTCGCTCAAATGAGAAGCTTGCTAAGACGAACATCAAGGATGCGATGTTAAACGATTAGATGAACGAGGTGAATGGTTCAGAAATTAGCATTCTCATCAGACTGTTGCATCGTTCTGTAAAGTTGAAAAATGAAAAAATGAAAACAGGCGTACAATAGGCAGTTTCTACGACCTTCCTGCGATGCGCTTCATGAAAAAATTTTATAGGCAATTCGGGTTATCACGCAATTCGCCATTCGTCCAAAAATGTATTTCTGTAGTGCATTTTGAGCGAGCAACCGATGCAACAGCAAGTGTGCATTTAGTGACGCATTTGCCAAGAAATTGCCAACGTCAATCCCAGTTGTCCGTCTCTGCAGAATTCGATTTGCAGTTTTTATATAATTATAGTAGCATCCTAAGTCGCATTGCTAAGAAGTTATCGAGGTGGAAATTTCTCCTTAGTTTCATCGCCAAACTTTTCGATTCCCACATTAGGAGCATAGAAAGGAAATGCAGCCACGCTTGTGTGCACCGATACTTTAATTCTGCAAAGTTCTCTTTGTGAAATTTTGGATTGGGCATAAAAAATCTCAAAACTGTGGGCGGTAAAAATGTCCATGATGAGTGCAACATTTGGAACACTGAAGAAAACCCAGAAGGCGCAGAAAGCAGCTTCAGATTCACTGACAAGCAGTATTAGCACGAGAGTCCAGTAACGCAGGATCCTCAGCTTAAACATCAACTTGAAGTTCGTGATCTGTTTGTCATGAGAAAATGCAAGAAGCGCCTGTTTGCAAGAGTCGATAAAGTACGCTGTCCACTGAGGTCGCGATGAACTCCAGGTTCTGCTGCTGTCGCCCAGTGTAGCTGAATCAGAAATCGCCTCACAAGGAAATGTGGTATGTTGGCGCTGCATAATGGAGCCATACATTAATGCCCTTGATTGAGGGCAGTGTTTGCTGCGAGTATCAAATAAAGAGCTTCCGATATTTTACACAATTCATCAACCATGGTACAGAAGAATAAAGTGAATCATTTCAGTGCTAACATCGTAAATCCGATGTGTTTCTTTGAGAAATTGCACAGCATTACGACCAAAAATATTTCATCTCTTCGGAAGAAGATGCTGTGGGAAAACAAATTCAGATGCACTGCACTGAAACACCTGCTCCTTTGAATGAGACCATAGAGATTGCGCAAAGGTGCGCATCACACAGCGATCTACTTCGTAGTGATAACACTTTCTCGGAGCAGCATTGCATGATAATGAACATCCATTACCCAAGCTTCAAAACTGTTGTGCTCTAATGCAAGAGTTACTTTCAGCTGTGATTATTCTAAGTACACGACGCAGTAATTCAATAATTGTCAGCACATTCAGCCAAGCAAAAATTCCAACAAGTTTAATCAGTTAGCTAATCAGTAACCAAATCCGACAATAAAGAATAGCAATACACGGCAGTCTCCACCATATTTTCGAATGCCGAATTCGAGCACTTAGCTAAAGGAAGTGCTCAGGCGAAGCAATTTTGCATGATAACCAAGTGGAACTGAGTGTCCATCTCTTGTGCTTGCACCACTGCCTACCTGTCATGTTTAGGGGATCAATAAATATGCAGCCACCTAGTATGCCAAATTTTGAAATAGACCGCGCTGCTTCTATTGTTGTTTGAACGACTAAAGAAAGCTTATTCATCAAAATTTGGAAAAGATGTTTCGCAAAATAAAGAAAGCTGAAATAAACGACTGCACGAGCGGCTGGCACGGTGCTTGCTTTTTGCAGTTCGACTCTTCTGATTGAATTGCACGTGCGCAAAAAGAAATAATGGAGGAACTATTTTGATGCGCTCAGAAGTTTGTGAATGTTTGCAGCGGAGCATCTATTTTTGGTCAACAAATTGCATTGCAGAACAAAACGGGCGCAAAAAACAGTGTCATAATCTGAGTCGCATCCCGTTGTCGTGGTGACCAACTGGAACGAAATTACGTCTCCAGTACTACCTCCCACAGACAACTGGTAGCACTCAGATATGCTGGTTGCTGTTATAGCATGCGAATTGGGATTGCCAAACTAAAATAGAATGAAGCACAGTCATGCATAAACATAAGCATAGGCGTAACGTCAGTGTAGCAAACTTTTCGCGAAAGTTTGTGGAAAACATATTGAAGAGATGATGTCATAATGCTGCTGCGAAGACAGCGCAGTGTCGGGCATGATGGGATTGCAGTTGACTTCTCGACTCTGAGTGCTGAGGCCTTTTTTGGCTGGCGTGGTGGCACGGAAATTCTCGACGAACAATAGGCTAAATCCTCGTGACAAATGCGATTAAATCTTCCTCGATTTACCACCTTTGAGCGAAGAGGCGATGTGCCACGTATATTCGGTAGCGTGGATTTGACACAGACACATATATCAAGCACTCTAAGAATCCACAGATTCTTAGTGCATGGTATTGGGAGTTATTCTGTTCTTGATTCATCTCACGAAGAATAAAAAAGATCCATGGATGCATCCATGATCATTTTCTCGCTGCAAGCTTTGCATCCGCCGATTATGATAAAATCCTCTCTCTGCATAAAGCAATGCCTTCTGAAGGCCACAGATGTCTCACCCCGGAAAATAAAAATTCTAGAACTTCAGTCAGAATTTGTCAGTGCCAAGCGCATATATGCGGAGCAATAAACAAACGAATGAAATGGTCATTCACGCCATGAATCACGCAGTAACAACTCGTTTTCCCTCATGAGATATCTAATAGCAATGAAATAGTCTTCACTCACTTCTTTGTGTGATATTAACTCTTTACTGGAAATGGAGAGCAGAGGGGGCATGAGGATAGCGACGCAAAGAGTTGAGATGAAAGGTTACCTGATTCACAGAGTGTTCGCACAACGAATGTCCACTCAACGTCTCATCGATAAATTGATGAGCTGCACATTTTCGCAGTGTCTGTACTCGTATAACTGAAAGTTGTTTGATGGATGCGCCTAATGACCCAAAACCTCAATCATAATGCATTTCTTTGGCTTTCGAGTAATGCCGAAACTGTTGGTAAGGAAGGAGGATCAAATTGTTGATTGCAATAATCCATTTTCACTTCGTTCTTATATGCAGTGCTATACATCGAACCTATTTTCTTATCAAAATCATAGAACGGCAATAGCTAATCAATGGCAGATAGTTCTGATTATTTAGACAGCTCCTTGAGGTTTCTTCACAGCGCTGATGATATCATTCATAGCCGCTTGCTTGAGATGGTCCTTTTCATTTCACCGTTGAATTTCCACTCTTGTCCGTCACACAATGATTTTGGATTGTACGCAAACCTCCGAAGACATCATCGTGTAAGGGCGGGATTGCTAGCCATTCGTTCGGTGGGAGTGTATCATTTTTTTATTGCCATTATGAAATCAGTGCCGTTTACTTTACGCCCACATATTATTCTACGCATCGATCCTGTATTCACGCATCGAAAACATATGCACTCCACTCGTAGATGTTTTCGGGGGTAGTAGTTGTGGATTTATCCGATTCAGCTAGAAGAAATTTTCTCAAAACTACTGGAATAAAAAATTTGTTGTTGAACCAGCAATTGATGAGCATTGCAGCATGCGATTTCTTGACCGGAAATCTTTCAGGTCAAGAAATCGCAGGACGAGTAATTCTAGAAACACTAAGCTGTGCTCAGCAAAATCCGCTTTAAGAAGATGAGGGAAGTGTGTGGGACATAATCGTTTTGGCTGAAAATGCAAAACCGTGGGACAACGTCGCCACTGAAAGTCGTCCCTCAGTATTCCCTTTTGCATGCTCTAAAGTGAGAGAAAGAAACATTAGGTATGACGACGAGTAATTCTAGTTGAATTGATGACGGAAAGATCAAAGTCTACAGAAACTGACCCTGGCTGCATTTGCCCCATCAACGGGGCATTGCTATGTTTGATTTTCCTTACTGAAATGAAAAAAAAGAGTGCGCCGATACGTCGGATCCACTTTTTGAGTCGTGAAGAAATAGAACTGGGGAAAGAAAGGAAAATAAGTACTGAAAAACGCATCACAAAATAAATATCACAAATGAAAAGCCCAGCTGGTGTAGGACATAACAAATACAAGAATTAGGTCGCCGTCGCCCCCCCCCCCCTTGAGCGGGGGAGGGAGCCAAAAGATAACTGCATTGAGTGTAGTAATCTAATGATGAGAAACGTTATCACAGATGGGAGTACAAACTCAGAACACTGATAAAGATTATTGACCCCCTAGTCGAAAAATTAACAGACAGCTAACTCAAAAAGGGAGCATGAAGAAAGCAGGACCCTGAAACATTTCGAATTCGAATTATCAATAGCATAACATACCTCCCCTAAATAATCATTATTCTTCCGTGCTCTTAACGGCTGCCTCATTTGACTGCCACTACCCTCCGACACTGTTTCACCGATCTTCCTTAACAGCTCTTCATAACCAATAAGTTTCCGAATGAAAACTGCACTTGCTGCAATTTTTTGCCTCAGATAACTGCATCGGCATCATTACAGGAAGGATTGCATTGGCGGAATTGAGTGGGACGGGAAGGAGTGGTTGCAAGGCGGTGTTCTCGCGTGGAACGAAGGGAGGTTTTTATGCCCGTAAGGCATCCACGTTGCTTCACGTTCTGAAGATCCTCCGCGCAGGCCGAAGTGTGGAGGGGAGGGGGGATGAAGGAGCGTGTCCCCACGAAGGCTGTGAGTTTGAAGAGGCTCGTTTTATGAAGAAACCGTTTTGATGTGGTTTATTCTATTGGCCTATTTTACGCTCACATGTGATGTTCCGGTAGCGGCGTACCAGTGTGTTCGAATGCACCATGTTCTGTTCAATAGTTGCAAAAGAAGTTCTAAATGTGCATTTGCGCCGAACACGGTCGCATGCTCAGTCCTACTTCGCTGCCACAGGACTTTTGAGAAGGACTGTGAGTGAAAGGAATTTATTGAAATTGGTGAAAGAACTTGAATGAAATTTCTGATCGAAAGAACTTGAATGAAATTAGTGGTTCGTTGCCTTGGAAATTGTGAGGACGGGGAGGAGCTGAGTGAACAGACAAGCAAGTTTTCAACTTCCACTTATTTCGGTGATAACATTCTTGAAAGGCCTTCACCGGACCACACCCGAAACAAGCAGAGACCCGCCCACTTGTGATATAACTGCGTTTTTTCTGGAATGGGAGGCGATTCTTCCAAAAAGTTTTCATGCGCACACCCACAGGAAGAGCGCTAACATTATTGATATGTCACTGATTCATGAGGGACAGGGGGGGGGGGNGAAAGAGAAGAGACAAAAGAAGAGAATTTCTGAAGCGAATGACATGTACAGGTTGATGGCAGAAATCACTTTTTGTTCTGATTATCTCCGATTCATAAAGTTCTAGTTTGAGGCAGTTAATTCATTGGGAATTATGAGGTTACAAATCATATGACTTTGCTCATGTAACTTAATTATACCTTACACTGCTGTAAGGTTGCGGAGAGATACATTTTTCAGTAGGTTCCCAAGATGTAATTCATGCAGCCAAATATCTCCGAAGGACAACCTCAGCCTTCTCATGTGAAACCAAGAACCTCGCTACTCCGTTCTTCCATGTAATGCAACTATGGGGTATTGCGAGGTCCCCATCGATCGAACTGCACGCAATTTGTCCTCACTCTGTTGACCAAAAATTAAATGCACGAAAAAAAACTGAAGCTGAGTAAAGAAGGACGATAGAAAATACTTACATGGAAAGCCTAACAATAGCCAAAACTTTATAATCGAGGAGAGGAGGGTGACAGCAAGACGATAAAACAGTAACTAAGGAACGAAAGGGAAGCAGACTGACATGTGAAACATCTAAGCAGTTCATGGTGCACAGTTGTACGCGGTGAATGCACCAGCCATTTTTCTAATGCATAAGTTGACGTGAAGAATGGGCATTGTCGAGTTAATTGAGTGAGTTCGCCTCATTATCTTATGAACTGCAGAGGCCTTTACGACAGCGTGGGTTCATGAGCGAGGAATTGTTCTTATCGAGTATCGAGCACTCATTGACCGAATCTATAACAGGTATCCTCATTACAGAAGGAAAAGGTTCATTATCGAATGCTTATGGTGCTTGAACCGATAGCGTTCTCTTGTACTCCCTTTCGCGCTTTGTGTGCGAGTGGTATTCCCTACTATCTAATGTCGTTATCATCCACCAGGCAGTGAGTATTTCCTACTTCTCCCTTCCAGCTCACCACCCCTCCCACTACTGCGTTAGTTCTGAGCTGTCTTATTACATGCCGCCTGTGCTCATGAAGGATTGCTTCAACTTTACATCTCCTCCCAACCTTCTCTAACCAGAGACTACTTCCTAATCAAACCCTATGCTGTCCACGCATATGCATATAAACTTCTGTCGGTTCGAGCAACAGAAGTTGAACTCGCAGACAGTTAGTATCTTGCACATCACCTCACCAGCTGCATAACTGCTCTCTAGATATAAATCAAGCCTTCCTCTCTTCGACAGTCTATATTATGTCACTAAATTTCTCAGCCGTCACACAATGGCACAACGAGGATATCTGTGACAGATTCTGGCAGCGAATGTTCAACATTTGATAAGAGCAACCGTTCCTTCATGAACCACACTGTCGTAAATCCCTCCGTATTTAATGATGTAATGACGCAAACTCAGAGGCAGTCATACATCTGCGCAACTAGCGGCTGTATATATTCAGGGGCATCACCTTACTCCTTCGAAACCTAAAATGGGCACGTTCAAGGTTTTTCGGTTGCTTTGCTCTCGGTCTTCATGTTGACTGTGTGGAAAATGGCATGCCGTGCAGGGCAAAATCTTTATTGGAAGCAAGAAGGAAGTTTCGATAGGAATTCATTCAAAAAGTGGTGTGGTGTAGTCATGAAAAAGGCGGTCATCGGAAGCTCTACTAAGTTAAACTTGCGAAAAGGTTCAGACTGAGTTCAGCTGCATGAAGGGAAAACTGAGAATGAATGCAGCAGAAATGGTTGATGATTTTGTTCTCTATGTTTAAAATTCCACTTCCTTCCCGACTTTTCGCTCTTTCTCGCACGAAAATTTCTCACTATGCATCAAAAATAATTTGAGTAGGATCTCCCCTTTCTGACGTTCTGGACCTCTAACTTTGAGAGCAGGTGATTCATCTCATCAAATTCCCATCCTCAACTTCCCCGGTTATTAATACCGTTATATAGTATTTTCTGATTGTTGCTGGACAGATCCTCTGATTGATGTGTCTGCAGGATGAGTCCGGACGAGTCTGCGGTTGAAATGACTCACTGAGGGAATATTTCACTCATCCCTTCTCACTGTCGACGGCGATTGCCTCTACAGTGTTCTTTCATTAAAAATTTGCATGCATTCATTTTTCTCTTCGTATCAAATATCTGAACATATTGATCGCAAACGACGGCTTCCCGCTGTGCAATTCATGAATTGATTGGAAAGCCTTCACAGCGTTCTCCCCGATTGAGGTGCATTTTCGGTAATGTTATCATATCCACTCATTGATCATCAGCGACAAGTCTCTACCTCACTGAACATGCTCTTGAGTAGCTTTTCTTATTCTACCCTTTTGGGAGAGAGATAATCTCCTCCTTCCTCATCGATACAAACTCTATCAGAAAAACGGAACGTATGGAGTGTGGTCATCAGATGAATCGCACTACTGCCATTGACGGAGTCAACCTCGAGAAAGTCAAGAGGTTCAAATAAAATGCTCAGGCGATGTGCACGAGTGAAATCAACCAACCAATACGGTACAAAGGCAGCAAATTAAAAAATCGCAGGATAACGTTTTCATTTGGAGAGCGCTGGAATGAACCCACCATTGCCGACTATTTTTGTAAGATCATAGCAAAACTGCGCATTCTACCTTCCAGTTCCTTGCCCACTACTGAAACATGCCATAGGTGGTGGTAGTTCTTTGAAATTACACATCGTTCTTTGGAGAGATGAGTCCACCAGTTCATCTCGTACTCCCTTTCTCTGTCCTTGCCGTCGTGTAAGGGCTTGATCCCTCCTCTGCTGTGACCAGCGCAGGAGAGACTGGTATGTGCAGTTAGGCCCTTTTCTTTTTATGCAACATTTATGAAATCATTTGACCTGCTAGAAATGAAATTGCTGGAGATACACATCGTCTTTGCTTTAAATAGTTTGTGTCGGAAGCTGTTTTAGGTTCTCCTGCGAGAATTTATAAGCATCCACAAATGAAAATAACAGCTCATGTGAATGTCGGAAATCTGTTGAAGTAAAATGAATAACTGTTTGTGTGTTTTAATCGATTATTTTGCCAAGTGCCACCGTGGTGTACGACAGCATTTGTTGGCGCCTGGCTTAGAAAGTATAATTAGCAGCAATGGAAAGCGGAGAGATATCAAGATACAGGACGACAGAGTGAATGACTCTTGAGTCATCAAATGAAGAACGTTCCGTCCACACGAACGTTCAGTTTCAGTCTCACGGAACTTCCACTCAGCACATATGTGCAGACAGCATCACTTGAGCGCTTCTATTTATAACTGAGACCTCATTAACAGCATGATGGCAAAGTCTTATTAAATCTTGAGAGGTAAGACGCATTTTCTTCATGCATCTGAAACGATTTACAAAGGGCACAAAATTCCAGCATAATCCTTCAACGATATTAAGGATACATTCTTTATCATCAGCAAGCAAAAAATGCTATTCCATCCCTTTCATATGGCATCCCCATCCTGCGAAATTCTCTTGTGTGCCTTTGCATATTCCAGCTTATCGAATTCGGCACCGCTGAAAGGTGAAATGTCATGTTCTCATTGTGCCACTTTCCACTTCAGACATTTTGAGAAGAATTTAGGAATTTATGAATTTGGCGATATTTATAAGCCAGAAAGAAAACCATTCCAAAAGCACGGTAGGGGTTTATGATGCTTTCGATAGCGGTAATGTTAAGTTCAAATTTTTTGGTAATGTTAAGTTGTTTTGGAACTGTCACTGAAAAAAGCGCCAATCAAAAAGCGCCAACTTTAAAGTCAGATGAACTGATGTGATCAACGCGATATTAAGCAAATGGAAAAGCGAGCCAAAAAGCTCACACAATACGCGTTTTTCGCATATCGCTCATCTCTCTAACGATTTTCACAATTATGTGAAATAGGGTCGTCATATTTCAAGTGATCCTGCCAGCCGAGCAGTTTTTTCACAAAAGTTTCTTTTTTCCTGCATTTCGAGAAAAACAGAAAAATAGCTGGTACGGGCTGCGCGTTTCCTCACTTGTAACTGCTCGTTCGAATTTAACTAGCCAGTGCAAACTGTGGTACAGGAGGGCATCGTGCTATGCCGCGTATTATGCGCAAAATGTTTGGTAACTCTAGTTTCAGTGTTTCTCGAGTTGAACCTACATGGCGTAGAGACAAACAAAAGAACGCACATACACATGCAAAGTCTCCACAAGGCGTTTTCATGAAGCAAATTCAGGAAAAGGCACAGTAGCACATACTTTTTCGACGGAAACAGTAAACTACATCTATCAGTGGGTGAGAGTGGGTTTGATGGTGCTGATGGAGACACCATAGTGAAATATTCTTGCATTGTATTCACAGCATTCGAATCAGTGATGTGCCGATGTCTCAACGACCATCCACTGTCTGACAACTACTTGTCTCGGTTTGAAATCGATGACATCACCTGCGACAACCTTTACATCAACGTTGTGGAAATGCACCGATAAGGCGGCATTACAGCCGAGCGTGCTGCCATTTTGCTGTCAAAAGGGGGCGTGACCAGAGAACGCGTCGCAGTGTTGGCGTCTACCAAGACGTCTTTCTGCGACTAGAACGCGCGACACGTCTCCGCTGCATTGTGTAGCGATTAGTATGCACATATGCGTCGGTGTCTAAGCATATCACTCAATCAACAGGTAGGGTATTTGGATGACGTGATTTTCACCTTTCAAACCTTAATTACGGATTTCGATTGCATATTTTGGAATGAAAATATCGCGAATCTCAGCTGCATATGCGATCAATTTCTTCGTGATTTTCTTATTCTTTCGGTGAATAAACTGACCAGTGTACTGTTGTGGAAGTTATGATATCAACAATTGGTGAGAGATTATTCCTATTATTGCTATTATTATTGCCAACATGCTAAAGTGTGAGATTATTGCTAATAGTTGCTGAAGTTCAAAAGTGTGCAAAACAGGGACCTGCTTGCATGGGGTCATGGATGGTGCTACTTTTTGCGAGGGCCGTAGATCATTCACTTACGCAGCGAGGCCAGTAGTTTTATCGCTCTAGTGCTGAAGGGGCCGTGCCATGGAGGGACCACGAGTTGTATGATCGAGTGGCTGATTTGCGGGCCTCTGATCGAGCCATCTATTCCCCTATTAAATTCTTCTGGCAGTGCTATTGTGCATAACACCTCTCAGGTAGTTTTTTAAAGAAGTGGGAACAACCGAGTTATCTAATTCAGAATCTCGACAGAGGTGCTGTACGGGAAAAGCGTCGGTTAGCAAGGTAATGAAGTCGCGTTTATGCAACAGTGCCTCAAGCAGCGTTGAGTATTCATTCGTAATTTGACAAGACTTCATTATTTGTTGATGTTTAATGGATGGAAAAGGCAAGATGTGTCATTGCCAAGGCCGGGGGTAGTCGGCTCACAAAACGGAATACCGTTTCGCACTGACCATAAAATTATTCAGCACAGTTTTGCGCAATTATGAACCCACCGATCGACAGTTTTGCTATGACATCGTTGAAAAATGTTGAAAACGCATTCCTTTCTTACTTCAGGGCTTACTGCTTCAGTAGAGAACGAAGCAATCGACAGCTGTTATAATCATTGCGGTCTTCATATAGGTGAGGACATCGCACGACAATGGAAATGTCTGAAAGATCAGCATAAACGTTATCTGCGGAAACGTCAGCGATTCGAAAACGACGACCGTCTAAAGTGCCATAAATTTCCGATGTTCCAGCACGCCAGACATATGAAATTCCTCGTCGGAGATTCGTTTAACTTCGCAAAGTAAAAAATTAAGTATATTTCTAGAAGAAGCATATAATGTACATTCGAAAGGAGCGAATTTACAATTTGTGCCGAAATCCTGCACCATGTTCGCGCTCCGTACCTCTGATCTTCGATCACCTTGTCAATAGTTATGTGAATTTGAATATCTGATATATGAAAGTGAGGTGTTACCTCTGAGCTCTGATTGGAAGCTGCATAAGTCGTATGTTATATATTTCATTAAAGGATATAAGCGACCGCATTGTCTGAGATGTGATGATAGACAATACGCGCTAATGCGCAACTTTTTGTTTGAATGCCCATTCTCGGAATTATAGTGCGTTTGAGTGTCGTTGTGATGATAATTGTTTATGCAACTGAAGTTAGTGCTGTGTATTCTAATGTCTCGTATCTGCATTCTTCGATACAAGATATTTAAGGTGCACTGGCTCAGAAGATCAGCCATTGGCGAATGATCAACAACAGCAACCGCATGAGATCAATCCACATGTCTGTTCGAATGATGGCTCGGATGGTGCTCCGGATGAAGACCGCAAGAATATCCCTTTGTTGCCTCCAAAGATGGATGGCCTTCGTGATTCTGCTTCTTCGCTTTTCGAATCGCCGCAACCGAACGTCAAACACAGCGAGTGTAATAGGAAAACATATATAAAAGCAATGTTGTGGAGTATGCCGTCAGACCAATCGCTGAAAATTGCAACTTCCATTCAACATCTGCCTTATTCGATGATCATCAGCAATTCGGTAGGTTGTTGATTTCCTTGCTTCACTTTTTAATTATCTATCTTATTGGCCCAAATGCCATTAAACATCGACTGTTTTATCCTCGCCGTACAGTTATTTTTTGTTTCCCACAATTCTCAACAAGCCTATATTCGCGCAGACGCCGAATGTGGAATTTTGGATTCCGTTTGACACTCATCTTGATTGCAGAACATTTCCAGGATGACTCTGATGTAAACATAAGGAGTGTTCAAACTTTCCTACCTTAAGAATGCATGGATCACACTTTTGAATGCTGACTCAGGTACAACGGTAACAGTAGGCTTGCGGAGAGCTGCGGCTCAAGATCCGGCAATAGCGCAACGATTTCGTATCGGTGTTACAAAGATGCCTCTCGAGCTAGAGAAAGAAATGATGAGTGCGAGCATTTTCTGAATCACCATGAGTATCCTCTTTTTTGCCCGACTGAGCATATAGGCACACATATGTTTGTATTTATGTGTAGTGAAAGTCCTTCTACTTGTCTGCTACGTTCAATTCATGATTTTTTAAATTTTGCGGTGATCGCGTGATCCTCCATCAAGCGACTTCCCAAACTCATTTGCGTTCAAAGTGATCGTTTGCTGTACGACGACTTCTTTACATTTCTTATTAGACTTGCGCGTAACTCACCAATGGTTGCCCGGAATTTCATCATTGAATCGCACAGAATTGCATCGTTCTAGCTTTCTTGGTCCGACGAGTTTGACAAACAAACGTGTTCTCCTACATGGCGATGCCATTGTAAGTTTGCAGCGAACTAGTCTGAACAACCGGTTTCACAGCTTAGCAACGAAACATGAAGTATTCGGAATAGTGTCTTCATGTTCTGTCATCTCTAAACAACATCCTGACTCCTCCCTCCTACAGATCTTCATTATTTTTATGACCCAACATCCAACAATCCATCATTTATATCACTGCAAAGTGAAAGTCCCATAAGAGGAAATGCGTGTAGCTTTTAAGGCATATTTGTATGTGTATAGATTCTCTCCAAGCCAATGGGTCAGCATGAAATGCAGCTCATGGAATCATTTTAATCGGCCCCAACGGGCTGAAACTGGAGAACACATTCAGACGCATATGTGCACATACACGTAGGTGTGGCGTTGCCTCAATCACTCTTGCAAAAGTGAATCTATAAAAGAACACAACAAAACATTCCATATGAGAAGATTAGCACAGATTCCTCTTCATGAGCAATTTTTGCAGAGGAGTACAGTCAATATGGTAGTGTTCTTTGCGATACAGTGGTCAAAAGCTACAAAAACAGCACCAATTTCTGCAAAAGATGCATCGAGTTTTATGCGACCATTTTCCCAAGAAAATTGGCATTATGGAATTTGTTGACTACAATCTCAACAGAGATGAATGAATTCCCATCCCTAACTTTATTTTCATCCATGAATTCAATGTGCCTCATCGGCATTCAAAGCGTTCCTAGATATTGCAAATAATATCTATTCCACTGCAGAAAAAAACTTTCCGATCCAGGATTTGTAAGCGACGTCAGAAGTTTCGTCTTTGCTTTGACATATTTGATCACTCGTTTGATTTTACAGGCTGAAATGCTAAGGGTTATAAAGTGTCTTACCTGGTCTACTTCCTTACTTGTTTAATCTGAAACATTCCCTTAAATGCCATTTGAAAAGTTCTTTAATTATGCATCTTTGAAAGTGAGTTAAGTTTACAGTGAATGCATTATTTTAGGCGATCACATCTGAAAAGTGAAACGAAGCGATATCAGTGACGGGCGAGAAGGGCGTTCTTCATGGTGAATTCCACTGAGAATTTTGAAAGATATACTGAATGAATAAAGATTTAGCAATCTTCGACACGCATCTATGAATTCAGAAGAATTTTAC